>WTXV02034744.1:0-29172 GCA_009823435.2 Nymphicus hollandicus | reverse complement strand
AAAGAAAAAAAAAATGAAATGAGTTGGTTTTAAACAAAAAAAAACTTTTTAGGGTTTTGAAAAAAGGGGGGGGTTTTTTTTTTTTTTTTTTTTTTTTGGATCAAGCTAATCTATAATGATTTTTGCTTTCATTTTAAAACATTCCCTTTTTACAGTGGGCCATTATTAGATACTAAAAAGAAGCTATTTTGCAAATGTCAAAAGCAAGCATTCTAAACATTCTAAAATGGAACTTCTTTTCTTCAGAAAATTCAGGAACTAATGCTTCTTTTTTGTGTGACATCTGTTTTACTCTTTATTCAGTTGAACTTATCTGCAGATGACTCATATTCACAGTTTCAGTCCCCTAAAAAATACTGGTTTTACTGTTAAGGCAAAACATTTCATACAATTTCATAACAACTAGGCGCTACTTCCTATTTGTTTGGAATTCAATTCTGCACCTGAAGGCTCAGGATGTATTTTGAAAAGAACTGTTTGTTTGCTTGGCTTGGCTTAACTTTGCTCGGTTGAGTAGAACCAGGCCAAGTTCCAATAGGTCCTGGAGTGACTTCTGTGTTTGGCTGGACACTTCTGAATGCCTTTCTGATGGGTCTCATGCTGAGTGCTAAAATGTCTCAGCAGGTGAGAACGACTCTACCAGTCAGTACTGCTGGCTCTGAAAGGCCCCAAACAAAGGACAAGTTCATCCAGAGCTTCTCATAATACAGACAAAATGGAAATTTACCACCCCAAATTTCAGGATTCAGAGCTGGACTACACCTCTCAGAGGGGACCTTATGAGAAGTCAGCCCTTATGACTGCTAGTAGAGTGAGGAAAACAGGGAAAAGACTGCTGCTTGGAATGGGCATCCTGCCTCTGTCCCCAACACTAGTAAAAGCTCCAGACACCTCAACAGAAGCAAACATGAGGTTTCAAGCTATGGCAGAGGGAATGCAGGCATATACATATAAGGATGATCACAAGTCATACCAAAGGACCATTTGGTTCAGCATCTTGTCTCTAGCAGTGTCCTAGAGAGACTGGGGAAGCATGCAAATGAAGACAAACACTCAGTAATGTTCCCCTGGCTTGTGGCACTCCATGAGCTCCAAGATTTTCTGAGCCAGAAATGGTTGTGTTTTACAGCCAGTAATGGGTTCTTCTTCTGTGTATTTACGTAATCCCTCTTGAAGCCTTGTGAACTTCTGGCACCCTCAGAATCCTGTGCTAATGCCTTCAAATTTTAACTCTCCTTTCTGTGAAAAAGCCCCCTTTTGCTTGTCAACCCTCCTACTCCATGTCCCTATTTGTGCTACCTCCCTTTTGCCACTCACAATTTCTATTCCCTCCTCCCTAAGGTATCTCTTTTCCTACTCAGTTTATGTAGTCAATCCTCATCTGGAAGCTATTTCATAACTTTGAGCACCCAGTCACCCTTTTCTAGTTCTGCTTTATCCATTTTGAGGTGTAGGAGACAGGACCACATGCAGTCCTCAAGACATATCCACCTCACAGATTTATGAAGTGCTATATTGATAGATTCTGTTTTCTTTTTTATTCCTCTCTTAATAATTCTAGAGTCAACTCCAGGTGCATCAGTTTACATCTTCCAACACTGAATTATATGTGCCATTTTATCATCCAGCCAGCACCTTAAGATCCCTTCAAAATTATACTGAATTGTTAGTTCTGTTTAAAAAAGCTGAGTCACCTCATTTTGTTGAGTCTCTTAACCAGACGTATGTGTGTTTGAAAGCACAGAGCTCAACAACGACCTCTGTGGATTTCCACAGGTGCATCAATCAGGAAGGCCAACAAATTCCCCTTCTGGTTTCTTTTCTACCTCAAAAGTTGCTATTTAAACATGCTAGAACCCTTCATTTTTGTCACACCACCTGATTTCCTTAAAAGCATTTGATGAAAACCTCCTCAAAATCATAGAATCATAGAATCATAGAATCATAGAATCATAGAATCATAGAATCATAGAATCATAGAATCGAATCATAGAATCATAGAATCATAGAATCATAAATCTTTCTGGAAAACCCAGTAGAAGGCATCAACAGGATCTTCTCATCCATGAGACATCCATGTTGATTTCTTCAAGGAAATCCACATTTTTAAGACTAATTTCCTATGTAAACACAATGCTTGTGTTCTACTCAGTAAATCATATGCATTTGTCCTGTTGCATATGTTAATTGGTTCTGTTCTTTATTGTAAGAATCACATTTATTCATTGCTCATTGTTCTTTTCTTTAACTACTATCAATTTACTAAATGCAGATGTTACATTTATTAAGATCTATATATCCTCAAGTCCCCTACTAAGTCTTTTTTTTTTTTCCAAAATTGTGTCCTTTTCTTTTCAGAAGCAAGAGGGGAATTTTAGAAGACTATGCCACAATAATAGCTCACTCAATTCATAGCTAAACTCCTAATGCAACTCTTACCTGAGCACCACATGCCCTAGCTGATCTATTACTATTTCTAGATAAAAAAAGCCCCAAACTATTTCTAACTCATTATCCATTTTCTTCATAGACCCCTTTTTTTTTTTAACCAACATTTCAATTTATAGCAGATCTTCCAAGATGTCCCATTTAAAAATACTCAGGAGCAAGAATCCACCTAGCCTCCCACAGTGAATATGGCTTTCAATATTTAATGTAATGTTTATGCTTTTTTTTAGCTGGATCATCTATTGTTCCCTTCACACTGGCTGACGTGTGTGAAAAAGCATTTCTAATCTCTTTAGCAAAAAGAGCAAGGATGATCACCCATTAACCAAATCAGCTATGGTACTATCCCATCTGTACTATTGTTTTAAATTAACACAAAAAAAAAAAGGGATGTATGAGATATTACTTAAAAATTATTATTTATTTCTTAATGTCTAATGATGATTGTGATGACAGTGATCTTGAGTTCACAGCATTTATTTCCATCACATCACAGCTATTTACATACAGACACCACAGAAAGCATGAGTCCAGTCCAACCTGCAGTGGAATATCCAGGGAGGATTTGTGGAGTGGATACCCAGAGCACTCACTTCATTGTCCTTACCCTCTTCCTTCTTTAGAGAGATTACTGACAATGACTGTATTTTCTCATCAGGCAAAACTCTTCATTTTATCTTCTTCACCTTCCCCAAATCATCTGCAAACTCTGAAGCCATTTGTTTTATTTACAAAATATGACATGTCAGTATAAACATTCCCTGTCTCAAGCAAGCTCAGTTTAAGATTTTGAATGGGGTAAAAGGATAGATTAGGTACTGCTGAACCTAACTTTGAAGTTGCCATATTTAAGCTAAACATTAGTGAAATCAGAATCCTTCATTTGAAGCAGGGGTTGATAAATAAAGCAAAAAGGAGTAACAAAGAGCAGATTCAAATATGTGATGCCTACACATATTTGCTTAGACAAGAGTGTTTCCCACCACTCAGAGTCAAAGGCATTTCCCTCCTCATCGAGGTTCTCATAGGAGAGAAACTTGGCAGTGTGAGCTAGAATGATACACTTCCTAATCTAAACATTTGGGTAATGAGCCTACAGTGGTCAGAGCCCACTTGCCATATAGAGGCCAGACAGTGACAGGTACTGGCATTCTGTTTGACAGCTATAGCTTCCATGGAGTTTAGCCATAGAAATGACTAATAGTACCTATCATCAAAAGCAAGACTAACATATAACAATGCAGGAAAAAAGTAGTTGCCAACACGCGGCACATGCGGCTGTGCAACTTACTGTCCCCTTACACACAAATGAACAGCTCTTCTGTGAGAAGCTAACAGCCTCACAGTGGAGGAAGGTCTTTTCCATTGTGAGTCAAAGTCAATCCCAAATTCTGTCATTAATTTTAAGGTCTAAGTTTTGGCTAAAATTCAAGAGCAAGTGAAAATATTTTTGGCATAAAACCTTTCAATAGGAAATGGTGATCTATGTACAGAATAAGTTTCACTTATTTTCATTTTTAAAGAAAACCTTATAAGAAAGTATTAACTGTCAACATATTTTTAATCATTTTCACTGTATCTCTTAATGTCAAAATTGGAGTTCATTTATGGTTAAAATATTAAAAAGAAAAAAAAACCAAAATCTATAAGGTCAGAATTGAAAGTAAGCATAGAGAACATATTGCAACATTTCAACTAGTGCACCCTGATTACCCACTGAACTATTATTTCTGTTTAAAAAATGTGGTTTTATTTCCCATTCTGCTTTTAGACAGGAAGACTCTTTCAAACAGGGAAAATTCTCACAATTTATTCTCCTCACAACTCCAACTAAAACCTTAGTTTAGGACTGTCCACTGCCCTTTTGTATCTTTGGCCACAGATTAACACATGACATAGAGAAGACAACATTTTTGTACTTGCAGCTTTTTGAGGGGTAGGAAACACGCAAAGCCTTATAAAAGAATCCTGAAGCTAAATCTTGAAATGATACACACTGAAGCATTGCATTATTGTGTATACACAGCAATCTGGTATCTAACTTTAAGTTTAGGAGCCCAAACCTGACCATGTTGAACTGGATGGAAATTTTGCTACAAGGTTCAGTGGGACTTAGACTTGGCCTCAATTTTCTACATAGAAGTAGCATTGATCCGAGGGTTTGTATCAGCAACATATTTTTTATCAAAGTTTCCTATCTCACCTTCATCCCACTGCTGCTGCCCTGCTGCTACCATGCTGCCCCGTTGTTCACACCACAATATTGGTTCCCTCTGAAACTGAGATTTGAGTTTAGGATTTCACTGGTAACTTTCAAGCTTCTTCCAGCCTTGACCCCTCTGTTCTTGCATAACCTGGTCCACATTTTTGTTCCTTTTCATAACCTACTTCCTGCTTCTCATTTGTCTCTGGTCTCCCATCACTTTTCAAGTTGCTGTTTCAAAATACAGTGCTTTTGCACAGCTGACCCCAGTGTGGTGGAACTCAGTTCCTCTTGATATCTACAGACTGGGGAGATAAATTCTCTCCCTCTACCTCTCCAAGATTTCAATGGCCTGTCTCATAGCGTACAAAGTGTGGTCAGGCCATGTGATACAGCTTTCATTCCCCCAGAGACCTCCTCTCTCTTCAATTTTTTAAAGTTAAGGGCAGACTGAGTAAAAGAATCAGAGCTCACAACAGAACAGTTGGAGTCACGTGAGACTCACACAGAGGTCACATAGGTTAGTACTGTTGAGGAATCTCTGATGAGGCAGTGGCTAGGAGGGATTTGTGATCCAAGACAATATTTCTGCTTTGTGTCATTTATGGGACAATTTTAAACAAATCGTAATAGAAACAAAACCCTTTTGCTGTGCTCCTTTTCATGAAGTTTATGATTGCTGTGCGCAATATTGGACAAGCAAGGTTCCTGTCGTCTTGGTTTTCTGAAATGCATTTTTAGATGTTGTTACAGCCTAACTCTGGTACTGAGAGCTTTCTTCCCACATAAATAACCTTGAAGACACCTCAAGTATGCTTAAGAATTAATTCCTTTTTGAACTCACTGTCTTTTAAAAGAGCATGCTTTGATTTTGAGACAAATATTAATTAACTGGGAAAATGGTAGTTTCAACACTGTAATAATTTAGCTTAGAAAAATACCCTTTGTTTTTACTTATATAATTTCGTATTTCAGAAAACCCTGGAAACAGTTGCACTGCTCAAAGGTTTCTCAAACTGTAAGAGGAAAAATGTCCTTTCGTATTTTTCTTGTATACCATTATTTTTTCATTACTGTTCCAGGTTAGTTTCATCTTGATTATGAATTTTATGACCATAATAACTGGTCACAGCAGTCAAGCATGTTTCTCTACAAAGCTAGTTTCTTACTGCAAATCATTGCTTGCATTACAGCAGATTCTTGAACCAGGACTCCAGTATGGTTAGCACTGAAGAGGGACTGAACAAGATTCTTCTCCAGGATTATTTTGTAACTCTCTTGATTATTCTTCTTTGTTAAGCCAAGACTTAAAAACTCATAAGAACCACTTTCTAAGGGCATCTTGAATGTGCTACTTCTGCCCTTACCAAAGAGTGCAGTCTTCTGTATTTTTGACCAAACTCCATAGAGAGAAGATCCTAATCTAGGTCAGGAATGAAGGGTATACACTGTGGGGTTAAATTTCTTTGGGCAGGAAATGGAGACCGTGGTGTGACTGAAGAACTTGACCAGACTGGCTTGGGGTTTTGTAAAAACAAACGAACAAAAAAAAAAAGAATATATTTGTGCTCTAACCTTAACTTCTCTTAGAAATAAGAGTGTGTTTCTCCTAATGTCAGTGAACACTTCTCACCTGATGCCAGCTTGTCATCATATAAATCAACTTGAGAACTCATGCAGTAGACAGATAAAACTTGCATTCAGATTTCTGGTAACTCTGAAATTAATATGAAGCAACCAATAGTAATCTCTATTTTGAAAAAACAGAATTCAAACCTCTGTTTCAGCATTTTCTGGAACTCAAGCAATATAGCGTTTTCAAGGGTATATTTGGAAAATCAGCACTTTCTTGTGCTATATACAGTTCACTTTTCCAACTGTGCAGTGCCTTGACTTGTGTGCACCATTTCAGTGCAGCCAAAAGTCCACAGTGATACAACAAAGCCCAAACTTGCATTGAACTTTATCAATTTGTAAAGTCTCATAAGCTCAGGTGATTCGGGCCTTTCAAAGAACAGTTCAGTTAAGCCCTGCCTTGGAAAGAACAAAGACTTGATAAACGTTTATCTCTTCATACCACATTTCCCTCCCAAACCGACTGCTATGTCATCAAAAATGAGTAGAAATCCAAATGGGTGGAATTCAGAATTGACTATATCTAAAACATGTGGGTTTTCGCTAAAGAGAATGAATCTTCACCAGTCCTTCACAGGAGGCCTTTACTTTACAGGCACAACTAAGTAGTGTTTCCAAAATTTTTTTTCTGCATATTTTACAGACCTCTTCAGTTATGCAGGTTTGTTGAGTTTACTAAGTAGCAAATATATGAGTTGTAAACATTCCTCAGGAGCACAGCGTCCCACAGCATAAAGAATGGCTCCAGGAATTCTTTTTCCACACTCTTTTCCAGATCTTCTGATGTGTAACAGATGGTTGTTATTTCTCTTCTTGGTTTGTATTCCTTTTATCTTTACCCAAAGTATTTCACCACCGCATATTTGTACTGTCAAATTGCACCATGGTGGAATTATGCACGCTTCTGGAATGTGAGATCATCTTTTCAGTTTTCTGCCCTTACTAACACTTCAAGATAAATCCTCACTTTTGCTGACATCCCACTTCTGAGAATCATCTTACAAATGACATTCTTTGTCATTCTCCATAAATAACAAACTCCATAGTTTAGAATAATTTTCAGTTCTACTGTTTGTTTGGTTGATTGGTTTTTATTCCTTACTTCTCATTTATAGCAAAATATCTGAATACAAAAATACTTACAATACACTGGTCTTTATCAGAAAGCACCTCAATATGGACAAAAGGTATGAATACATAGACCTTCCATACTCATGTCACCACCAGGTTTATCATTAGTTTGATACCTAGTTTTCTTCCTCTGAACATAATCTTGCAGTGCTAAAAAGTTTTCAAACACATTTTTCAGACTTTCATTTCTCTCTTTATGGAACTGTGACTCTCTCCTAGGGAAACTATCCCATCCTTCATTTTCATAAGGGCTCTTCAAACAGTAAAAGATGCTTTTCAATTATTATCATGTAGTCTGATGCAGATTTTAAAACTAGTAGTACTATGGAAAAAAATTAATGAAATCAGATATATTCCTAACCCCTGTAACAAAAGCATCAGCTGGCACTCTATAATTTAAATCATTGGTGTCCATTTAAACTACTCTATTATACTGATGCACAATTTATCATTGGACTCATTTGTTCAGCCTGGCTATGATTGATTTCACAAATTTCATCATTACTCGAATAGATCTTCCAGTGCATACATGCTTTATTGTAGTCTTATCATAACTGTTAAATAAGCTAATGTATTTCAGCACAAATATTCTCTATCATTTGCAACTACACTACAAGTCCATTCATTCTGAGCAAGAAACATTTTATTCAGATCTTACATTCTTCTGAAGATAAACATGTTTATCAAAATTCTTGTTATGGTTTGTGTTTGTGGGATGAGGTTAAAGAAATTACATATTCACTTTAGAAAATATATTTCTTCAGAATGTTTTACCCCACCTCTGGTCCCAAGAGCTATGCCTTCAGTGTGCTTGAAAAGCTTTCTATGTTGGCAACAGGAGCGCGAGTTTTAATTTGAACAAAACAGGTATTATAGAAGAAGCTGCATATAAAAGCAGCAAGAAGCCTTTGAGGTTCAAGAGGCCTTTATTATCTTCCTAAGGGGCCTGTTCAGCTCTGGCACAAAAAGTAATTTATACACATCTAGTCCTCTTTATTTTCATAGGAATAATTATTTCTTCCTGTTACAGTTTTCCTTCTGTTGCCACTTTCTCCCTAGTGCAGTTTAACCTCTTTGTAATATACAGTTACAAAACATTGCTTGCAACATTAATTTCAAAGAGGTATCTCAACCTTCTTTGAAGGTGGCTTTAGCTCAGTATATGCAGTATTTCTCCTGCATTAAGATTTCTTCCAAATTTAGTTAGCTATTTTTATCAAAGATGAACAGAACTGCTGACAGTACAAGAAGCAGAAAAGACAGGGTCTCACAAATGTGAAAAGGAACAGATCACAGATGACAGCTTGAGCTGTGGGTTACTGTAAGTTGTATACACTCCTGTTAGAACTAATCTAATATGCATTGGAACATCCTTGCTACTCTATCTATCTATACTTCTACAGTTCAAAAGTCAATCTAGCTAGCAAAATAAAGGGCCAAGGTGGCAGGTAAAAAAAAAAGGCATCCAGAAATGGTCTTATGTCAAAGAATTGATGTGAATCTTAGATCAAAAATCTACACTTTTGCAAGATGGATGGATTCATTTGTGTAGGTGATTAATCTCTTGGTTGAAGCTGGGAAGCCGAGAGCAGAATGTAGTGTGTGGCAATTCCTACATTAGATGACCTCCTAACCAATTCATACAGGGACATGGAACTATAGGAAAGGGGAATTTTTTTTTTTCCAGGGTTGTCAGCCTTTTGTGCTCAGCTCAGGTTTGCAAAAAGAAGCTAGGCATTTTCTCTGTCTTACACTTTCTTCAACAACACATGATGCCTCAGTAATTTAAAATTCTCTCATTACTTTGATACTGATCGGAGAAGAATATGATCTACTTTCTTTTTTCTCTAAAAAGCTGGTTTAAATCAGCTGCACAGAAAACAAACCATAAAAATGTGGTTTTGTCAGTTTTGTGCAAGTAGGTGGGACTTAAAGACATGTGGGGTTAAAGGTTGAAACACTTTCAATTCGTCATCCAGCTCTAGTTCTCAAGTATTTGGCTGTTCAATTTTGCAAGCACAAGACAGCAATTATATGTAGAAATTGAGAAATTATAACTCTTATCAAGCCTGAGTATTTGTATAAGGGCACAATTTTGAAAAAAAAAAAAAAAAAACAAAAAAACCAAATCCAGATTCAAGGTATGTAAGGGGACATACAAGAACCGAAATATGGCTTAAGAGTGTACCTGCCAGTGATAGAATCTGTTAAATGTTTGATGACCAGAACTCCTGTACATGTATGTGGGAGGCAGCAGTTCTAAAAAAAATGTCCTTAAAATAGATAAGAAATTCTCCATATCTTTATGGGTAGCTGATTTTTTTCTTTGAATATGGAGTATTCCTGAGCATTTCCAAGAATTATTATTATTTGGCTCTGTAGTGATATAAAGCAAGTGAAAATCACTGAGCTGAACATTCCACAAACACATATAATAAGTACTTAAACTGTGAAAACTGTGTTTGCTGCAAACAAATGTTAGGTTTACCAAATTTAAAATCATAACCTTGATATGGAGTTGATTTTCAGGAGGACAATTATATTTTGTACTTACAAGAAACTGCTGCAATTTTCCAAGTAAAAATTTGCACAAGCCTATTATTCCAGGATTGATCTTCCTTCCAAAAATGAAAAGCAGAAGAAGGGTTCAGCTGTTAATCATGAACTTGAAACTAAACCTTTTTTATTCCCATTTCATCTTCTCCCACTGTCAGCTTTCTTACTCTCCCCTTGATCCATAGGTGAAACTAACTTAAGAAGTTTGCCCCCTTCTCAGTTACGATGAATGACCACCATCACAAATGAATCATTTACAGGTTACAGCTCAAGCAGATTTAAAGCCAATAGCCCTGCTAAGCCAGGGGCTCTCTGCATCTCCAGTTCATCAAAGCCTCAATTCTGCCCAGAAAAAAATGCAGTGAATTCAGGACAAGACCTTACAAGTTCATCCAGCAATGCATGCTGAAAACTGACAAGCTTTTTCTAAAGACAAATAGACAGGTAGTTAATTACAAACTAATTGTTTCTCTACTAATCTACAATACACCTGCCATGGCCATGTGGAATACAGGACCATGGCAATCCTTTTAATAGGACGTGAAAAAAAAACCAAGTCTTTTGATTCATTTTACCCAACTGAAGGACTTCCCTTTGGCTCAAAGAATTTTCTTTGGGTTGAGAATTTTTAGATCTGACTTCCACTTTCTGTAAAGTTAACTTATGCACAAAACTTGCAAAATTTGCTTGCAGCGATTGAAAGCCAGTGTCCATATTTTGTCTCATACACTGTCTGTGCAATCTGGGAGTTACAGATATTGCCCCTTGCTTTCTTTTTCATTGTGAATTCCACTTTATTGAAAAAGAAAGGACAAAAAATGTTGCTACAGTGATATGGAGACAGCAAAGTGAAGTAGAAATAATTACATTAAATCTATTTAAAAAGTCACTGTACATAGCTGACTAGGAAGAGCTGACATTAGTCATCAGAAAGAATTTAAAGTAAGTTCCACAAAGAAAACCTGTGCATGTTTACAAAAAACAAAAAGAAACCCAACCAAAAACCAAAACCCAAAAACCCAAAAAAACAAAACAAAAACAAAAAAAGAAAAAACAAAAAAAAAACCCCACCAAATTATTCTTTATTTGAAATACATCTATACATTAGAAACAGTATTCACTTAGGAGTGGGGCTATGCCCCACTTTTGTATCAGCTCTAAGTCCTAATGCAGGGGTAGTTCTACAATCAAAAACTCTTCTGCCAGTGTTAACTTCTTTTGTTCAGGGCATCTGCCTAAGGAATACCATCAAAAGAAGAGATTTGACAATATTAACTCTGACCCCATTACACAAATTATACCAGCAAAAACTTTTTTATTTCCTAGGCTCCTGAAGAATGATAGAGGAAGGTTTCCTCTAGAAAAGAAAATGAGCCAAGTATTTGTCAAGTATTCAACCATGCCACAATGAAGCATGGGACAATTTTTGGTCTTCAGAGAAGGGGCAGATTAGGCTTCTATTAGACTCTTATCGAAGTTTCTACTGACCATCCTGCTACAGAACATGTCCCCAGCCATATGTCCCACATAATGTAAATTCAGGGGCAGAAGTAGTATTCTGCAAAAGGAAACAAAATTCCAGTGCAATTCTGAATGAAGCAAATTCAAGTAGCAATACTACTAGATTAGAACAGTAGTAACTGGAACAGAGGTGAAAACTTAAGAACAGTTTGGATACTCATCCACCTAGACTCCTCTGAAGTAACTTGCTGTGAAGGAAGGTAGCATAATATTCTAAACATGTTAAAAAGATGGGGGGGAACTCTTTTTGCTTCTTGCCATGTTTTCTCAGCTTCATATTTCATTATGGTTATTCAAAGCCCAGTGAAAGCAAAGACAAAGAGAAGGTGAAAAAAAATCAGTTACCAAAAGAATATTTATTTTAGTCATCTTGATTACCCTTAGTTGTTGTTATGTCAATATTTATTCTGGCTATGGAATATAACAGCACTGTAGGCCAGATTTTCAAAATGTATCTCAACTTAGTGTCTAGTTATATGAAATGAAATCTCTTGCATGTGGCATCAGTCAGACTCAACCAGAGCACAGGAGTTGTGTTTAAAAGATATTATTTGTTAACACAAAAGGTAGCTGACAGAAGAGCACATGAGAGTGACTGAAGCGTATATGAATGAAGATCACACTAGGTCTCTGAAAATTTGACTTTCACTAAATTTGAAATACTTCTTTCTCATGCTATCTGAAGAGCATTGTAATTGTTTCATTGTAACTAGCTAGATTTAATGTTGAATGTATCTGGTAGTTAGATATTCTTATCTTTCAGAGCTCCACATTCAGGGCAAAGTCAATGCTGCGGATCCTTCAGCTGTACTGGAAATCTCCAGCTCATGAAACACAATTTTGCTTCCTGTATTAAACTTCACCTCTCTTACTGATTCTTTTGATACCTACCCTCCTTAAGGATAAGACTAAACTGCTTGTAGACTTCATTATAAAATTATAAATTAAGGGCAAAAAAAATAAATGATAGAGACCTCTAGCAATTAATATGTCACTAACAAACAACCTTTCCCACTTTCCCTATGTACTATTTGCTCATTTTGTAAGAGAAACAGAAAAATTAGCTTTAAAAATCTAAAAGCAAAATACAGTCCTTTATTTCTAGGGAAGAGAATCCACAAATTTAAATCATTAAACTATAATGATACTCAGAACATTGGAAGGATTTGCAGTAAAAATATCAGGTTGAGATTAAGTCAATAAAATTAATCACTCCTAACCCTGAAGGATCAAAAAGGGTTGAAAAATGCTACAAAATTGAAAGCTACCATGAGCAAGGGGACTTGGGGAATTCATTTTAATTCACCACAGCCAAGTTCAAATACAAGCTGTTCTTTGTTATTCAACCTGAGGTATTATTTTTCATACAGACACTCACATCTGACCAAGCCATAATCACACAGTATAGTTTTCTTCATCTGATTGTAGAAATTTCCTGGTTTAGCTATATATTAACAATGAACTGCATATGGATGGGGTTGGGTCGCCGGGTGGACTATATTCTGCTCACCTAACCACATCTATCAGTGTATTAAGTGCCTCAAAGCTGGGGCTTGAGCAATCGGTAGTAAAGTTGGCCTTAAGTTATTATTCTCTCCCTTACATGAGCCTAACAGGCATTATATATTGTTGAATTCTTTGCTTTTCCAGCAGAGCAGACAGCTCTCCTGCAGTTGGCTAAGAGAAGGTTATGAATTGCAATAAAACTTTCTCTCTCATCTGTGTTTAATGATTGACTGTGCTGTCTAAAATAGTGCTTCTCAAGCCCCGAGGTATGTTCTACCTATGAGAAACTGCAAACAGTAAATGCAACCATATCCACTCCGAGGATCCACACGCTATGATGATGGGCAGAGACTTATTAGTAGAAATTATCTAAGAAATGAGGTGTGAATTTAAAGGGTTGAGAAGGACATAGGAAAGGTTGTGTAAAGGACATGATCAAACACCTAAGAATTAATTTGTAATTCAGAAAAAAATGATTGTGCTTTTGGATCTGAAGTGATCTGATCCATCTGCTCTGAAAATCAAGGTTTGTGTACTGTGGGACTGTGCACTATGGGTGAATTTTAATTTGGCTGCAGAGATTTAGGTCCTTCCTTTAGCCCCAAGAAAATTAAAATCAATTAATGAGGTCTCTTCTTGCTTCAGCGTATTATATTAGATATCTGATTTTACAGCTCTGAAAGTGGGGACAGCTGTATTTGAAGACTTTGAAGTAATGGAGAAAATTGCTTAATACATGATGTAAAGTAACACTTCCAAGTGAAACCAACCAAAGTTCAAAGATTTTTTTCAAGGAATGCTTTGAAAAAATACCAACTCAGGAACAATTTATGTTACCAGAAATAGTGAAATAGGGGGTGCATGAAAAAGTGTATATGCCATTGCCCATTCATAAGCAAAATCAAACTCCATATCCAGTACTTGCAGCAAAAAAAGTTTCAGTGAAAACATAATCTGTGACAGCACAACTCCATGTTATTGGCCTGACATGGCTTTCTTTCCAGAATATTGGCAAGAATTAGCTGAAACCTTTGTTTATTTACAAGATTTCCACTGAAGCTAGTTTAAATAGACAGGGTTTTTTTAAAGATTTCCAGAAACATATAGCAGCCATCTGCAGGCAAGTTTATTTCTGAAAAGACATTTATGAATTTACATCCAACATAAATAAAGAGCTGTTAGGCAATTAAGCTGGCAAACGTGCATTTTTCAGACAGAAAATAAACATTTGTTTCTAGCCAGTTGATGTACAAGTACCACAATTTAAAATTTGAAAACATAACTTTCTGTCCACAGTGTGAAGACTGAATTTCCGCTTGAAAAATAGAAGGTGTAAGTGTCCTTGACTATGTGGATTTTTTTATTCTTATCAATATGGAAGGTGCTAATCTTCCTCATGATTTGAAAAGCAATCTTCATTCTCATCTCCCTCTTACTCTTACCCCATATACAAGACCACCTCAATGAGCTAGACCCTGCCACACTTTTCCAGGCAAATGGCCATTTCAAGTCAAAGGTAATTATGCTTAACAAGTCTTAAGGAAGGACTTCAGGAGTAAAAATAATTCCTGGAATTAATTTCTTATCACCTAGGGATATAGATGGAAATTGAATTTTGGTTTAGGCTGCCAATTCTTAGGTGGAAAGCACTGAAGAATAATATACCTTTGCTTCTTTCCAAGCCCCTGTTTTCTGCATTTCCCTCAGCTATTATCTTTGCCCTGAAATATTTTATCCTTGTTTCTAGGCCCACCAATTTTTCTTATCTTTTATACTCTTCATCTTTGAAGAGCATCCAGCTATTCCTTTAGATATACAAGACCTAAAATAGTGTAAGGATATTTATTTAGCTGAAGATCTGTTAAGATATCTTTGGAATAGGTTAGGCAGAAACTATTTGGCTTTAAAATATCAGATGTAGCATAAGTGCAACTCCCTGAGAGGAAAATTGTAAATTTTTGTGATAGAAAAGTTGGGAAAGAAAAGAATGAGATACAAGCCACACTATTTTCTAAGGTATATAAGGTCTTGATCCAACAGCTAGTCAGAAGATGATTTTCCACATCTATGTGAAACCCCACTAGCATTATTAATAGGAAACTGCATTGATGCATGTACAATCATTAGTCTTAGAATTACACAGGCTCATGTACTCTTCTGGGAATATAAAATGAGTGACTAATGAGGAATGTGACACAAGGCTGTTAATTCTGTAGTCTGTCTGGTCTAAAACTGCATTTCTTATGCACAGGAAAAATGAGATGTGACATGTATGCTGGGCTTGCGAAAGCAAAAGAAAGACAATATAGTTCTTTTGCATATGTTTTTCTTTGAAATAATACCTATAGATTGCTGCTGTGCTCAAAGCCACTAAAGCTTGAAAGAATGAAAATATTAAAATTTGTTTTAACAGTAGAATTTAGGTGTGGTTCCCCAACCTGCTCATGGAATAAAAATGTGTTTGGAAGGAATTAGCTAATGGTTTCTGAGCTGTGCAGTACCACTCCTTAAAATCTCTAACAGCATTAGCAGCTAGTCCACATTATTCCACTCCCTATAGTATTAACTTTCACTCACATTAATATTTATATCATCTGTGGTATTTACCTAGTTTTACTTTACAGTTTCTTTTAGATAAAGAATTGGATGAAGTGGGATAGGTTCATTAGTGTCTGATGCAGGTAGTGATCTAGATGAACCCTCTGGCTATACAAGTCCCTATACAGCTGCTGAGTGCCAGACTCCAGAAAGGTAAATCAGAATAAACATCTTGTTACTCTTGCCCAGTATCTTACATATTTACCCTCAAAAGTCAAAATTGTCCACCATTGGGAGGAGGAGTGTGTGCTAGCCAGGTCTGGGTTTATGTTGTTAGACATTTTTATATTCTTAATGTTATCTGCATTTTCTTAGTACTCATCACAGCCTCAGCTAAGGGTCATGACCCCTTGTGCTATATACTGTACAAACACAGAAGAAAGTTCCTGTCCCAAAGCATTTAGTAAGGCAAAAGGTTGAACAGACACACTTTGTCAGAAAGGGTCACAGAGACACCAAAACAGTGAGAGTCTATTTGTTCACTAGATAGACAATGAAATCAGCAAATCTATTTCAAGGGTTGTCTGACCTCTGCTCTCCATTCCCTACAACATGTTCAGAGAGATGCAAACAAACTGTGACGTTGAAATTGATACGCACTGCTGACTGAATTTGCACCCGTTGCCTCTGGTTAACAAGACACAGTTCTTTGCACCATGGAAAACCCTAAGCTATGTACATCTGTTTGGAAAAGAACAGCAATTGCTGTAATAATGGGTGGAATCGAAAAACCTGTCCTAAACTACATACAGTGCGACACAAAGGCTTCCTGCTATAGAAACACACCCAGAAAGGCCTGAGAGTGTTCACACACAGTCCTACCGCCTCAGAGTTCTGCAAAGAAAGATGATGGAAGGCACTACTCCAGTCCAGAGACTGAGATAACTTTGTTCTACCTGTGAATTACAGGAGTACATCCCAACCTCCAGTCCCCACTTCATTGTCCTCAAGAAACAGTTTGCTCCATCTTTGTGCAAGCCTTAAACTCACACACATGCACATAGTGCTTCTTTCCCTTTAAATCACGTTCCTTATGATGGGCAGAGTGAATTTAACCTGTATGTCAAAAGATTTTCAAGGGAGCTCAGAAACCAAATTATGTACAGAAAAGCCAGTTTCTAGGTAGATCCATGTAAGATCTTCAATATCTAGCTTTCAAGCATCTAAATCCTCACTGCAAACCATAGCAAAGTCAAGCTAAGAATAGTCCCCTGATGCTCCAGCATACCTCATAATTGATTTTCTGTTTAGATAGCAGAAAAGGGACTAGAATGTTCATGTGTTTCTTCCTTGTTAAATAAGACTTCAAGTACTACTACCTCCTGAATATACACAAAATCGGACAAAACCTTTCATGTCTTGAAGAGTAATTAAAGAAAAAAAAAATCTGAAAAGTTGCCTATGAACTAAGAAAAACTAAAAGAAAAGGTTAGGAGAAAAAAGGAAAGGAAAAGAAATAGTAGAAAAAGAATAAAAGAGGAAAGGAATAGGAGAAAAAAAGAAATTAAAAAAAAAAAAGAACCCCATATCTTAAGCTTTAAATTTTGCATTCCTTAAGAATCCTTCTTATTTAAACCAGACTTTGGAAACCTTGCTGTAGCTTCAGACTGTAAAGCAACAATTTGCAATGCTAAAGATATTTCCTTTGGAGCGCTAATCCAGAATGTCCTCCTTTTTTTCTTGATTTAAGAATATTTTAATTGGAAAGATTGTATTTTTTTTAGTTCACTTAAGCAAGCAGTTTTCTTCTCAAACATCTAGCTACTTCATCTTCCTTCCTATGCACATACACGTCATGTCTGGAGCAGAACAAAATAAGAACCACATGTTTCATATAAATAGTTAGATGCTTTGCATATAGATGGTGGTTAGTTGGAACAACTACAGAGGAATAAAACAGAAGGAAACAGTAGGTGGAAGACTCAGCATTTTAGTAAGAAAGCAGGAACATAACCAATTAATCATTAATATGGAAAAAAGGGGACAGCAATAGGAGGAGGAAAAGATTTTGTTAAGCTTTCATTTGAGGTGAGACTCACCCAACCACATATTGAGTTTTATTTAAAATACACATCCAGGGCAACACTGCCTTGATGGAACCACTGTCAAATCCTAAACATTCATTTTCCAAGGATATAAGTAAAAAGAGAATTTGTCCTTTTACCATTCCATAAGTTTGTTGAATTTATTGTTTACATTTCAATTGCTCAAAATTAAAGCCAACAATGTAACTCAGGATTTTGATCTTAATTGCATCCGGCAAAACGCAGAGTAATTCTACTAAAATAAACAGTGATTCTTAATTTTGTTAAGTAAATGTCAGTAGAGCTACATAGATTTATCATGGTGTAACTCAGATCAAAAGCTAACTCAGTCAAAAGCAGTATCGAAGTGTGTAATGCCAGACTTCTCAAGCCTCATACTTCACACACAAGACATTCATCTGGCTCCATCCTGCTCTCTTCAGTGTGGCGCTTCAGTCTCAGGCGACCACACAACAGCTCCTCAGCTTCCCTCCAGCTCCAGGATCCAACATCTGATGCATGCATTTAGACTGCCAACAAATTGTTTGGCAGATGGGGTCCTGGATGGGGAAGGAGGGTGGAGCATGTTCTGTGGCTGGGAGCAGTTGCTGTCGAGGGAGATCCCACTTTCTGAGTCCTGCAGGTAGGCAGCAGCTCCTCAGCTGCAGCCTCACACCACTGCCTCTTCCCCATGGTGTCCCAAGCCCCACATTCCCTCTAAAACCAGAGCACTCCTGTAAGAGCAAATCCGAGCTCTTAGTGTTGATAATAAAAACATTCAAAGGAAATTACTTCCGTGATCTTCATTACAATGAAATGTTTGCTAAACAGAACCACATGTAAGATGACTCCATATTAAGAAATTTTGCGTTTTCTTAACATTTTATGGAACATTATAGTTCGTAACTGTTGAGTTTTCCATGGTGGTCACCATGGCAATGCAGTGGATAGTTTCTGTGGAATGTATTTTCCTCCTAAAAAGAAAACTAAACCCTGAACACAAATGAGTAGCTAATGCATATCCTTTTTTGTCTCTGCTAGTAGTCGCACCCAGACCGAAAAAATAAGAGGCAAATGAAAACCAAAATGTTCTGAGAAGGGCAATCCTGGTACATTACATAAATGTACGCAGCAGCTTTTTCAAGTACTTTTTGTAATAATGCATAAAAAAGAACGCTGCTTTCTGATTTTTTCAATATCTACTTGATTAAATTACTAAGCAAAATATTGCTTTATAGCTAAGCCAAATTACATAATAATAGTTGTCTCTAGTTGCAGTCATACTTTTCAATTTCATTCTCAGAGACAGACTTGCTACTTTGAGATTATTGCCTACAAATGAGAAGGGTAAAAAAAAAAAAAAAAAAAAAAAAGAGAGATTAAGGATTTGTCTTGCTGTAGGCTACAAAAAGGTTAAGAGCCAGATTCTGCCTCCCTTTTGCCAAGCCTGGGAAGAGTGGGGGCTGGAAAACAGGGCAGGGGTGGAAGCACAGTGAACTTCAGTTACTCTTTTATCTCCCTCTGTTTCATCCATTATCTTCATCACCACAAGTGAAATTGTCTTTTAAGGATAATTAGGAAGAGTTAAGTTTAGAGCAACCCTATGGCTGTTCTAAAACAAATGGCTGGAAAAAGAATGACAGAAAATAGTCTCATTTTTTTCCTACATGGAAGTACATGGGACTTAATGAAAAATACACAGAATTAAGACCAGAGAAAGCTGAAGATTTCCCGGCTCCTAGTTCTGTCTGAAACCCCTTGTTTCTCATCCAGACATAGAGGTACTTCAGAGCTTCCTTTAAACTAAAAGCTCTAATGGGAATCTCTATCAGATAAGAGTATATAGGTCCTTGGTCTAAAAATCTGGAGATAGAAGTCACTGAAATTCATCAATGATTAATTTTCCAGTTCACAGTCAATACTGTAAAATAGATTGAAAAAAATATTTGAAGCTAAATCATAATTAGCCTTTATTGGATCTTCCTGGAAAAAGAAAAAAATGTAACTTTTGGGGGAAAATACGTTGGTCAACTTTTTCATTCCAGGGCTCTTCTTACCACTCTTGAAGAAAAAAATAAAAGGAAAAGCTTCATGATGATGAAAAGATACGTGTCATGCAGTCTGCATCTTACTGATGCTAACCTAATCCATCAACAGCCTGCAAAATATGCGCCTTGACAAAAAGAAGATGTGCTCTTAATCCTCCTGAAGTGAACTATGGTATGGGTATCCTCAGTCATCCAGGATGGTTTCTCTGGTGCCCTTATGTCTCTTGGTAAAGGCTGAACAGAGTACTTGTCATGGAATCAGACCTTCACTGGGATTTGTGTACTTTCTAGTCCTTTGATCATATGTCTCATATTTTACCTTAACTGAACCTTCATGGACTTTTGAAGATAATCATTGCTTTCCGTTTTTCATCAGAGCTACTGGCATGAGCAATCCTCCCTCTCTGCAAACACTCCTCTTGTAATGTAGGAAGCTACTTGCACAGCCTACTGAGAGGCAAATAAGATACAGTAAGTGCCAGATTTAGGCTTTTTTCAAGTAATAGTTGTTAAATCTTTGCTACTTCTTGTTGATTGGACACTTGATTAATCTTTCACTGTTCAGATCCAAGAGAGGTGAGAAAACACTTTTAATGCCAAAAATGGAAATAAGCAGGGTTTATTGTATATCCCCAAAAGTAAAATGATATGGTATGATACTCCTTCATCCATGACATTGATATAACAGGAGTGCTGATACAGCATACAAACATTCATAGCATACTTCGAAAATGCAAGCTACAGTCTAGGAAAGCAGAAAAAATGTTAATGGTTTACTGCCAGGTTATACAGTAAGAACAAAAACATGGAATAAAACCCCTACAGGCATATTCCACAGAGGTGTACCATAGGAGTCTTCCAAAGCCCAGCCCAGCCCAACCCAGTATAGACAATACGATGAACCAGTTCTGTGGCACTCTGAAACTCCACAATTTTTCTGAACTCGACCCTAATAAAGTAGTTTTGATGTTTACCACAGTTTGACAACATTCTTTATGCAGCTAAAATGTTCAGTGACAAAAGACAGTGCTTTATTGTGCTAACTAGAGAAAATGGACTGCTTTGTACCAAACTGGCCTGTGATTCAGGAGATCTGGATTCAACTGCCAGCTCTACCACAGATTCCCACAGGACCTGGAGCTAGTCAAGTGTCTTTCCATTCCTCGCTCCTCATATATAGCTAGTTCAGCAGAAAAGTTGCTGGAATTGACAAAGGAATTACTGGATAAAATTCTACAGTAGGTATTTTAGATTGTATATGATTATTAGGGCATAAGTGATATAAGATCTATGGCTCTATCTTCTAAAGTCTATGCATCTGTTCAGTTTTGCAAAGTTCAAAATTTTAGCTGGATCTATTTAACATTTTTTTAAGCAGACAACTTTTTCTCTCCCTTAGCTGCCAATGCCTTGTAATTAGAAAACATTTTCTTCTCAAAGCTTTGTCAAGCTTTCATTGCCATGTTTTTACAAACTAACAGAGGAGATAAATGAAGGCTCAGCTGTCTATAGTTTAAGAAAAAAAGAAACTTCTTAAGAATTAGGCAGAAAAACAGCAAGACAGATGATTATCTACTGGTTACTTTCATGAAGTGGTCTTGAAGGATAAATATATAAGGAAAAAGAAAAAAAAAAGTTCTCTTTTCCCTCAATTGGTTCATTTGTTTTATGAAATAACAATGCTCCATTCTTCTCATCCCCTTTACATTCCATATATAACCTTCCAAGTCAATTACATGGTACAGACAATGTCAAGGAAACACAATCTGATAGTTTATGTATAGGCCATGATGAATACGACAACTGCAGTGAAGTTATAAAATCATTTAATAGTCGTTAAAAACAAAATTTAAGTTGCATTTTTTTATGAGTTGCCAGAAATTACAGTAAAACATGTTTTTGCCTAAACAACATTTCTGGTTAGCCATATATTAAATATATTGTCAGACTTTTAAATTAGGTACTCACTGGAGTTTGTAATTCAGCATTGGTGTTCAGACTGAAATGTAGTGTTGCACTTCCTCCATCTAGCTGCAATCAGCAGAAAAGCCAGCTAGACAACGACTAAGAATTATCCTTATAAAAAGGAGTACAAATCTGATCTAACTAAAAAGTAGAATTTACTTTTTTTTTTTTTTTTTACAGAAATAAAGTTGTGAGTTGTGATCTTTTGGTATTGACTGATAACCCACTCAGAGCATATTTTCTTTCATTTCACTAACTCAGTTGTGGCACTCCTACGCTTTACAGAAGAGCTATGTCAGAAAAGCATTCTTAAAGGTGTGCAGTCAAACACTGAGCAGTTGAGAAATGTAAAAACTAAAATTCTCTAGGGAACTTAATTCAGCCCTTTAATATGCATGCACTATATTTCAAACATTTATCAGTACAATCACACACTATCTTCCCCTATGGAAAACCAAATCAAATACAGATCAACAACCTGCTCATCTCAATTCTCATCTGCTCACACAGCAACACTCCCCATGTCCTCGGTGTGTCTCCTTGAGATCCATGTAGTCCTCGCACCTAGCACACAGAAGAAGGCTCCTCTGCCCATTTTAGTAAGATTTTAATTTCCAGAAAATGCTTCTTGCTAAGAAAGAATTCAACAGAGCTGCTCTTTCCTTTCCCTTCTCCCATTTGTTCTCACTGTCACCCAAAGGGAATGGAATAACACAGAGCAGGGGAGAAAGGACCAGAGAGCACAGTAGAACCCGAAAATGAGCATGGTTAGGATGCCTGCAGGAACAGGTCTTGACATGTACAAGGAGCTCAGGAGTAATGGGCATGCTGGCAGTAATCCAGGGAACAAAAGCCGCAACTGTGTTTGAACAAACTGGTTATATATTTACTTCTGCCCAGCGAAAGGTTATAAATGGTTTGCTGTGCTTTTGTAGCACATTATTTGTCATTTATAGATGGTATAAAGAATAAATCATCCACAGTGAAACAAAATACAGGAGGGGGCAGGGGGGAGCAGGGAAGACCCCTACAAGTGTATGGACATTTCTCTAGCAGAGATATTCTCTTGTTTATTTCAAAATTAGGAGGGGAACATGAGATGTCCCAGTAACACTAGACAGAATTAATATTTTAGAAGTTATCTCAGCCCTTCATAAAGGGCATAAGCCAATAAAGAATAATTTCATAGAATCACAGAATGGTTTGGGTTGGAAGGGACATTAAAGATCATCTAGTTCCAACCCCCTGCCATGGGAAAGGACACCTCTTCCACTAGACCAGGTTGTCCAAAGCCCTGTCCAACCTGGCCTTGAACACTGCCAGGGATTGGGCAGCCACAGCTTCTCTGGCAACCTGTGCCAGTGTCTCACCACCCTCACAGTAAAGAATTTATTCCTAATAACTAATCTAAATCTACCCTCTGTCAGTTTAAAGTCATTCCCCTTGCCCTGTCACTACACGCCCTTGTAAAAAGTCCCTCTTCAGGTTTCTTGTAGGCCCCCTTAAAGTACTGGAAGGCTGCTCTAAGGTGTCCATGAAGCCTTCTCTTCTCCTGGCTGAATAACCCCAGCTCTCTCAGCCTGACCATCTATTGAACAAATTACAAAGTTTGCAACCAGCTTTAACCAAGTTCTTTCATATTTGTCCAATGCAATCATACATGGTACTAGTAAGTGTCAAAGACAGGATGTGGGCTGGCAGTATTATAGAAAAACCTTCACAAATTTTATGGAAATCCAAGTTTCATTGTACAGTTACATATTGGAACCAGAACACAGAACTTCACTAAGCTATGCACATCACTTGATACTGCAATTAAAATATAGTAAAGGGAAAAAGGTGCCCTTTCATTCCTTCATCTTGTCAAGCTATGTTGAGCCATCAGGATCGCCAAGTGAAGTCTAAGGAATCTGCTCCAATAACCTTTTATGTTACTACAGTTCTGAAGTCTCTCTCTCATTATTTAGTCCTCAGCCTAAGACAATTTAAAGTAAAGCAATTTGTCACGTCAGTGTCATTCAAGTTAGCAGAATAAATTCCAAAGACCTGCTTTCTATAGAAAGATTTCAGTTAAGAAACTGTAAATACCTAGCTTCAAATCACAATTTATTAAATAAAAATTAATAATAATATACGTATTTTTTTTAATACTTAAAAGATTACCTTCTGTGAAAGAACAGAAGTAACTTAATGGGCTGCTCCTATCAAAAATCACTGAATTTTTTTTTAAACTTTTTCTTGTAAATAAAAGAGGCTTAAATTTAAGATGGACCCAGCAGTTAACCAGGAGCTTCATGCTACTGTACTTTCAAGAAAACAACCAATCAGGAAGGAAGCTGAGTTTAGGGAATCCATTCAGAAACTCGATAGCAGAAAAAACAGTTTGTTAACAGTGAGAACAAGCAGAGATGTACTGTAGAAACCACACCTCAAGAAATTCCCTTAAATGTGACAGTGGGTGTAGTCTGGTGGTATACACAAGTGAGGGAGAGCAGAGAAGCAGGTAATCAGGGGAAAAGATTAAGACTATAAACCAGTAACCTGCAATGAGTTCCACATAGAGCCTGAAGAGTGAATAAAACACCCACTGCTGTTCTCATTTGGGAAAGTTTCATCTATAAGAAGGATAAAGAACTCATAATTTTATTATTTAATATTATTTTTAAAAAATCTGCAATTAGTTTCTTTGTTAATAATGGTGGTTGCAATACTGAGCCGCATTGGCTTACTTAGCCATACTGGGCCATGAAAGTCAGTTGAGCAGCTCCTGTATGAGGAGTGAATTTGTACTGTTGCTAATGAACAGGTGTCTGGGACAGCCTCACTTCCCCTTGTGTGTGAAAATCCCACAAGACTGTACTCTCTCAACACTGATGATTTCTGCTTCAAACCAGTTCTGAAAATTCCTTCTTCTACAATCCCTGTGCTAAACAATTCAATAGTGCACCCTGTATTTTCTCTTTTAAATGTGGATTTCAGAAGCTTAACAGGAAAATGGAACTCAACAAGAACCATATCTTTTATGTACCTCTATTAGCTCCCCATCCTATTCTCTCCCTATTGTTGCTTGATTCCATAACATACTGAATCATATCGAGCCAACTCAGGTTCTAAATTCTTTGGGACAGTGATCCCATTTTGTGAAATACCTGCTCTGTTTTAGGAAGTTGTATTAAAAATTAGAATCAGCATGAGTCTTTCTAACAAAGTGCACACCCAATCCTCTTAGCTAAAGGTGCCATTCCTCCCTGCGAAGTCATGCAGACCTATACAACTTTATAAAATTTGTCGGCAGTGATCTCCAAGAAGGTAAAATAATAGTCTGCAGCTTCTTTTACAGCTATAATAGAATTCCAGCTGGTGGCAATTCTCCTCCTGTTCCGGGTTTCTTCCAAGTGAAACAACATTTTTTTAAACAAATAACTTTAAGGGAGCATATGACATATACAAAAATAAATGTCTAAGGCATCAAAAGCCTAAAGCAATTTTTATTTTGACAGCCAAAGAAAGTTTTAAAATTTCTTTTTGGCTTTGCATACAAAAGAACCATTGTGAGGCTTTTAGCAGCAGTTTCTCTGTCCCCCTTTATCTCAGAAAACTAGCATTAATAATTAAAAGTATCTTTTAAATACCATAAACATAGGATTTGTTTGCCAACATTTCAGCTCTGTTAACATGAAACATTTTGAATTCCTTTTGCCCTCAGACTTTTAGTCATCTGTGACAGAAGCCACTGACTACAGCCTGTTTTGCCCTGGCTGCCAGTACCTCTGCTAATCTAGAACCCTTTTAATGCAGTATTTTGGACAGCAATTTGCAGGCAAGCTCTTCAAGGGAAGTGAGATCTGGATCTCTCCTGCTGTTGCAACTGCTTTTTAAAGGACCTCTCTCAGATAAAGAAGTTCTATCTTATCTTAAACTAGGCTCTTATTCTTTTCTATGATTATTCTTTTCTAAGGTTTATTTGCAAGTAGTAAGTTTTCAGTTGGCATGCTGTATCTGGCTCTCTTCTCAAATTTTCTTTTTATTACAAACTGTGTCAGGGAGAAGCTGACTTTGCATTCATTTGACTGGAAATCAGGGATATTGCTTTCTACAATAATTCTACTCTAAACATCTTACAGCAATAGCTATGTGCTCAGCAAATTTATTTGGTGAGATGGAGATGTGTTGCTTCCTGACAAACTACCAAGTTGTATTTTATTTATCTTATTACTCTTTCTAATGTGGGGTGGAGGAAGAAAAATGAAATTATAATTTCCCTTCTGAGGGAGTTATTTAAGTACCACTCATGCCTCTCTCTGCAGTAAATTGAATCTTTCTGAATTACTAAACTACATCCAGGATCTTCTGGTAGCAGAGATTTCTACTGCTATACTCTTCAACAGCCTCCTACAAAACGCATAGAACTCTGGTAGGATACTGAGGTCACTCTCCTCTCTCAATTCAACACCACCTTTATAATGTCTATATTCTAGCACAGAGCAGGATTCTCATTTCTGTTGAGAAAAATTTCTTTGTAAGGAAACTTCTAAAAGTTCATATGGACTAGAAATTCTAATGCTATTACCACTTTGGGAGCTCTCTTTTGGAGAGCTCTTTTTTGGACAGTGCCAACTCTTACCTTTCTCTCAGTTCCAGCTCCAAAGCTTTTTTCAGTGAAAGACACATGGCTGATCAAAACCAAACAGGTACCTATGCTGGGTCTTTTTCCAGGAATTATGTAATTCTTCATATTTCAACATATTTGTATTTTTTATATAATTCTTGAAAAACCCATCCACTGGGCAGCTTACAGTCTGTGTGACTTGGGCGATTTGCTTTATCTCATCTGTTCTCTAACACCTGGAGATATCTTTTCTGCAAAACCATCTTTTACCAACAACTAACAATGTGGTTTTCTTTATTTAGAAGTGCTATATATGCACAAGGAATATGAAGATACATAATAAAGTTCATGGAACCTCCTCAGTGGTACTCAGTCAAACACAACTGAAAAAAAACATCTCTTGTATTTTTTAGCTTTTGGTGCAACAGGCTGGGAAGAACTCTATTTTTCTTGACAACTTCTATATAGATTTTTACGTAGAAGGACCTCAAACTTCAAACATGTCTGCTAGCAAAGGTCTAGAACATATAAAGCCCTTTGGCAACTCTTAGAATTTAGTAAGAATTACTACCTTGCAAGCCAATTATGTCAGTTCTCCTAGAGAGGATTTGGTTACTTATCTTTAACAGTAAGAAACACCTCTGTCAAATAGTACATGGAGCTGACAGAAGTTTGGCTGATGAACTTCCTTTACAACTCCAGAAAAAAATCAGTGCTATACCCAACTCTTTTCAAGCTGTTTGCTATAAGACAGGAAATATTTTTAAAAGAATATATTGCGTAGATGAAACATAGCACTTTGCCATCATGTGTAGGCTTTTGCTCTGAATTATCTCCAAGTCCAGATGTTTTCTTCAAACTTTGCTTCAGAAACCATAGAAAATTTCTCTCCTGAAATTTATTCTCTGTAGAAAAGGAACACTGCCACTTTCCAGCTCTGGCTGGCTGGTTTCGACTTTTCTGGCTTTACTATAGGCAAAGTATTCTGCAATAAAAGAAGGGGATTTTTATTGTGTTTTAATTATCCTCCATGATTCTGAGACAAAGTGGGCTTAACAATCTGGACCTATATAGATCATTCTCACTATTTATCTTGTGTCTTCTTTAACAACCATATAATTCCTACTCTGTTGCCTCTTTCTCCCATATCACAGCATGTTTTCCTCAGGTATGCCAGCAACATACTGCCATTCTTTGTTCCAGTCCTTAAAATAGATGTCATCCTAGTAATATTGAAGAGTTTATATGTGTGCTGTCTATAGTCACATAGGGTAGAGAGGACAGTAAGGAAAGATGTTTCTATGTTTGGTTTTCAGAATAATTTTTATTTTTCAGAGGAGGTGGGGTTATTCCACTGAGAAAGTTCTATGATGATAAAATATAGTAGGAGAAACCATTCAGGGGCTAGCATCCACCATTTACTACCTCTCATAGAATTTAAAAAAACTTTACTAGAAAGAACTAAAAAGCTTTACCAATCCAAAGTTAGATTGGGTTGCACAGGGCACTGCCTAGCCAGATACTGAAAATCTGCAAAGAGGATAATATCACAGCCTCTCTGGGCAGTTTCAATGCTTAGCCATTCTCCCTCTTCATGCCTAATAAGAAATTCTCTTGTTGGCTTCTGTCCTTTCACTGTGTATCTCAGAGGAGACTCTGGTTCCATGTTCCTGTGACCCCTGTTTAGGGAGTAGTTAGGTTTCCCATCATTCTGTCTTTCCTTCTCCAGGCTAAACAAATGCAGTTCCCTTAGCATTTCCTCATTTGTCAGATGTTCCAGCTCCCTGAATGTTTCGGTCATCCTACACTGAACTCTCCTTTTTTCATCAAAGTCTCAACTTCACTCATAGACAGTCTCAAAACACAGTCATATTACCAGTCACGTGTTCATTTTTGTTTTACTACAAGAAAGATACTGAGGTGCTGGAGCGGGTCCAACAAAGGGCAAAGAAGCTGGTGAAGTGTCTAGAGCACAAGTCTTACAAGAGGTGGATAAGGGAACTGGGGTTGTTTAGCCTGGAGAAGAGAAGGCTCAGGGGGGACCTATTGCTCTCTACAGCTATTTGAAAGGAAGTTGTAGCAAGGTGGTCATCAGTCTCTTCTCCTAAGTAACAAGCTATAGAACAAGAGGAAATGGCCTCGGGTGGAGCCAAGAAAGATTTAGATTAGGTATTAGGAAAAAATTCTTCACCCACCGAAAGGGTTGTCAAGCACTGGAACAAGGTGCCCAGGGAAATAGTTGAGTCACCATCCCTGGAAGCATTTAAAAGACATCTAGATGTGGTGCCTAGGGACATAGTCTAAAGGTGGATTGGTGGTGCTAGGTTAATGGTTGGACTTGATGATCAGGGCCTTCTCCAACCTAAATAATTCTATGATGGCTTGAACAGCATTCAGATGACAAAATGAGACAGGATATATGAGCATCTATGAGACACATATTTTGATTTTACAGTCAAAAGCATCTAATGGGTGATCTTTTCTTACCAAGAAAGTCATGATTGCTTTGAAACATACTGTGAACTTTGTATTTCATATGTAGACTAATTAGTTGGAATATAATAAAGGATTCCATATTCTGATCTACTGCTAACCTTCAAATACAATGACTTTACCCTTTCTAGCAACCAATAGTCAGTCTTTGTTTTTTTTCATTTAAGAGCTACTATTGCTGTATTTTGCCTTCATAAAATTTCTGCTTTCACATAAACAGTAATAAAAGAGAAGTTAGGATTTTTTATTTTGTCCTCTTTATTTCTTAAATAAAGAAGAAAATGCATATTCCTTAATGAAAGTTTTGGGTTGGGGTGGAACTTGTCATTATTTGTAATTTATCATTTAATTAAAATACAACTTCTAACAACTAAGCCATCTTTCAAACATATCTCCAATTATTGTCCTAATGATTTATTATATTAATTCTCTCTC
>WTXV02034743.1:12148-22222 GCA_009823435.2 Nymphicus hollandicus | reverse complement strand
ACCCTTGCCATCGTCCTAAGGATTCAACCTTCCAGAATCACAGCAGTGCTGCCCTTGCTCTTAGAACACCGTTTCTATTTATAGTTCTACATAAGTGAGAAGCTGTAATAAAGCTATTAATCTTTCTTCTCCCCCTTTACTTCAATTACAAACCTGAGGTGAATATCTAGACTAGTTTAAACTATTAGAGTCCTTAAACAGGGACAATTCCTTACCTTTTAGAGCCATAACATTTAAAAAACCAAGCTTTCCACTTATGTCAAAAGAAGTAACACCACTGGCACTATCCTGTAAAGTAAATACTTGTGATATGACATAATGAAAGTACTTAAAAGAACAAACCAAAACAAACCCCAGGCACTGCTGTCTTATTAAATCTTAAAGGCTTTCATTTTCTACCTTGCAATAACACTAAAAGTGCCCTTCTTTACAGAGCAGCAGCGAGACTGCATCTCTCCTACTCCAGTCTGCTCAGGAAAGAGAATCTCCAAGTTGCCCAATTCAGTTCTGATTCAAGTTCAGCTGTGAATGAAGCTGTTCTGATTTGACTTCAGCTTGCATTAGGGAAGCCGTTGACCCTCTCAGAGCCCCTTCTTAATTCTTTATTAGCTTTAAAACAACTGAGGCAAAACCAGGAAAGTGTGAAGTTGAAACATTGGTATTTTTAGTATTAGTCTCCACCCTGTTCTTTACATATACAGAAGGTATAGTTGTGCACTGAGCCAAAACTTCCCCATAGCTCTCCACTACGATACTAATCTCTTTCCTAAACTGCTACTTTACTTGAACGTTTATTGCTCTGGACTGTTCAACACTGAACAACTTCTGCATTTTGTTGGCTATTCATACAGCTTAAGTACTTTTGAAGCTCTTTACAATTGTCTGTGTAGCTGACGAACCCAAACAGTACACATAGAAAACTTCAGAGGAACCCCCGCTGCTAAGCTTTTATCCAAATGAACACTGGTCTTTTTACTCCTTTACCAACCAGTCTTCGGTTTATGATAATCCTATGTTCTCACCTTACACTTAGTTTTCTTCTCTAAAGGAACATTGCAGAAGGCACTTTTCCAGTCTGAAGGACACTAACCAGATAACAAAAGAGAAAGAAAAGGCCATGAAATCTACTTCAGTGACACTTCATTCACGTACTAAAGCCATACCCTGCATAGGACTGCTCTCTTAAACCGGGGCCATAAGCAGTAGCTCAACAAACATACTAAAGCTGGTACTGTCACCAAAAGATGCAGTTCCTTCCTCTTTCCCGTTGCTATCTGTACCCCCTTTCTTCTTTCACCGCACCCACAAAATGAACTGGGTTAGGGACTGTGTTTTGTAAGTCTCCCAGCAAAAGCGGGTGGGTGGTTTTAGTGTGGATCAGGGACATGATCCAGATCACCACTCAATCATTAAAGTATTTGGCCAATAAACTGAACCAGCAGTGACAGAATGAGCCTGAAAGGCTGGGACTGGCTTTTTGCAGTGGCACTCCCTGCTTGAAATGCCTTTGGGCAAAGAAAACAACAAAACCCATCAAAACACACACAAAAACCCAGCAGCCTCATACGTAGAATTGCTCGCTGGTGTCATGGAACATTTTTAGGAATGCAAACTTATTATCCTTATTTATTCCAGTAAGTGCGTATACAAATGGCTGGACTGTTATCTCAACTGTGCTGACTGCAACAGCAGTGCAATTACATGCCCACACAATCACACATTTGACATGTCATCTGAAGCATTAGACTTTATATTGCACTGTCATAAACACGAGCAGATTACATATCTTGGAGCTGTCTTTTGGCTCAGTTCACACTGTAAAGTTACACCACTAATCTTATATTCCATACAGGGTTTACTAACTACCCTGTCTAATTAAGGTTGCACAACTCCTCCATTTTCAAGATCCTGTTTTCAGAGGCTTAAACCCTTGCCAAAGTAACCTTTGGCAAGACTTCTCTGTCCCTCACACACACCCGACAGAGAAAGGAAAAGTGATCTATTCTGTTCGCCTGTTTGAGTTTCATTCTGAAGAAGTCATTTCCCAGAACAAAATGACAGAGAAAATAGGGTTTATCCACATTCAAATATCTCCTTTTTTTTTCCTCCAGTTCTCTGGAAAACCTATACAATTTCTATGCTTTAGAACATGTATATTAAATGAGAATGAAAAATTGCATCTCTGACATAAAGGCATCGTCTCTGACACGTTCCAATACAGACACAATTACACTGTTGAAGTGGAAAAAACCTCCTCCTTCATACACTCTGCAAAGAATTAGTGGGCAAAGAATTTAACTCCTTAAGATTCTGCTTCTCCAAATCAGAGCCAGACAAAAGCTTTCCTGTAATTACTTCATCTGGTTCCTAAAAGCCTACCATCAAGAAAAAGACCAAGAAAAGGAATGGAGACACATCTCTCAGGTATTCTTAGTCATATCCTTTCAGGCACTCAACCAGCAAATAGAAGAAAGATGACTACTGTGAGTAGATACGCTAAAAACAAAGACCCAGAAGAACCCGGAGGGATGAAAACACATCCTAAAAATAGCAAACTCAGCCAGAAGCGGGAATAGAACCCAGAATTCCCTAAACTTTGTCTTCCTTTGGCTGTTAGTACATCCCACAGCTATTCCTGAACTTAAAAGTAAATAATTACACCTTTCTGTATAGGTTTTCCTCAGTAATTTGATCTTTTCTATCCTTAGGCAGATGTAACACATTTGGCATGCTTGCAATAGTTTCTGTATTATCCAGAGGAGGTAAAAAAAAGGACCTAAATAGCAACAAACAACAAACCTGCCACTAATACAAACCCAACAGTGTGGGCTTCTACTCAAAAATTAGTGCCAGGAGGTAGTAGCTTCCTAAAACTAAAGATTCAGAGAACATTTCAATAACTATCAATGATCATGCCAAAAGATGAGCTAAATGAAACAAGAGAATATGGAAGATAAGCTTTACTGCTTTTGACACGTCACTGGTACTACGTGAGCTATGAAGAAGTATGGTAAAGCCTGTAACTCCTACTCCAAAAAGAGAGATGGGAATTTCCTGGTGTGATTTTACATATTAGTAAAAACAGGACACGGGTCACTGCACAGCCCTCTCTACAAACAGACATGACTTGCACAAAGAAGTTGACAGCAAGTTCGCTGTACTCCTTACCTCCTCTTACGCAAAGGCACAATGAACCTTTGCTCTAAGGCCACAGTAAAAACAGCTCCAATGCCCCCAGTTCATTCAACTCTGCCCTTTTCTTATCAAGACAGCTCACAAATGGCACACAAACTTCCTCTCACAAACAGTAAAAGAGAAATTCAAAGATCCTTGCTTGAGCTCTGCATAACCTACACATAAATCATATACATCAGAGAATGCTGCATTTAAGCCAGGGATTACTTAGAAATCCAACACATAGCCATAGCATCAACTACAAGTTCTGCGTGGTATGTTGCTATCCAAATCTGTTGGGTCCCACCGGGTGTTTTTGCACGCTCAAAGAAAACACAAAACAAGAACAATTTGGTTTCTCCATTTCACATGCTGCCTGACCTCAAAACCACAAGTTGTTTCCCCCCTTCCTGTCCAGTCCTCAGAATAGCCACCAGTCCCAAAACCAAGATACTGCCAGTTAAAAATCACACTGTAGGAACAGAGGAGGGTAGAAACCAGTGGCAGGGTTAGAGGCAGAGATAGCTCTCCTGAAACAACACCTCCTGCCTCATTTGGGGCAACAAATTTACTTTAACTCATCTGCTGCTCTCTAGCTTCTGCTGCACTTCCTGCCCGAGGAGAGGGGCGGACTTGTCATGACAAGCAGTGCAGACAGCACACACTGTGTGCCCTGAGGAAGTGTTGTCACAGCAGCTCCACCTGTATCTCTCAAGGTTCTGGAAGACAAAACTATTCACATTCTTAGAAGAACTGAAGAATTACGGCTGTCTGATGCAGTGAAACAAAGACAATTTTAAATTAGAGAGGAAAAAAAGAAGTATGACTGCTGAAAAAGTTATAGAGTGGTCACTACTTACTCATCCATACACATCTGCCAATAAATGTTGAATCACTTGAGGGGAGCAAAGGGAGGACACAACTAAAAAGTCAAGTCTCAATTTTAGTCTCCTTGGCTAAATAACAGAGAAGGAAGAAAGGGAAATTGTCCTCACTTGACAAAACTTGATGATTCTTACACACACTCTCTAAATGTCACCTTCCCGGCTGGCACAGAACAGTAGCAGGCAAAGCTATAGGATTTGTTCACTGTTTACTAGGCACTGCATCATTACACCAGTAAGCATACTCACAGCACTAAGACTCTAAGTGTGGTAACAGTTATTACTCTTCCTTTCATCAGCCCACAGCCCACCAACCTGTCCAACGTTACTGCAAGACTGTGTGTGTTGGCAAGAGGCTGAAACAGAAGGTTTTGTGGAGTTGTCCTCTTCGCTGCTGGGTATGAAACACTTTTAAGCACAACTCTCAAGGAAACCCCTTCCCAAGATACACACAGCCCTGCTGGCCACATGCAACACTTCTCTGGTGCTCTGACCATCAGAACAACACTGATGGTTGTTGCAGACAAGAGGACATTCCCCCTTTCATGGAGACATGGGTCCCCCCTGTCCCCAGCCAGAGGTGCAGGCTGGGCACACACCACTGAGCTGTGGAGCAGGGTGAAGCACGAGATTAACATCGTGAGTACCAGGACTGCATTACTAACTGATTACTCTGCTGTCCTAGAGTCTTCTAGTTGCAATACTGCAACACTATCACACTAATACTAACTTCTGCACTTTGCAGGAAAAGACCTCAAGACAGTTTGTCTAAGTGTATTTACACAAAGCAAGCTTTCCTCTAGCAGTGCTATTCTTAGCAATTTGATTAGATACAGGTATATTAAACTTCAGTCTGCAAGTTACTTGCCCAAAGACATGCTAATCCAGAAGACTGCTGCTTTAAAACTAGCTCTGTAGGTGGAGAAGAAGGTCATCAGATATTTACCATAGATAAATAGATACACTCCATCTCCCTCCCACTACATCTACTGCCCTGTTTTGTGGTTTCTGGTTTACTTGTATATTAAATGACAAATTGTAACATAGGGGGAAAGGTGTATGCCAACAAAGGATCAAGCACTCTCAAGTTTGGTTTTGTTAGAGTGCATCTTCCAAACAATGCAGGAAAATATTTAGAAGTGTTATTTAGAGGTGCCTTTCAAATCACACTGCTATGCAGATTCTGAGCTCCTAACTGAACAGCTCCTCCAGTGACAGCAATACATTTACACAATAAGCTTTAAAAGAAGAAAAAGGCTCAGAAGAGTTATAAGGCGGCCTTTCTGAAAGCATATAAAAATATCACTGCTAGACTATCTAAACATGCTTCGCAAAACGACACTCAGCTTTCCTTTTCATAAACATGACAGACTTCAAGAGAACAACACAGATGTTGATCATACTCTGCCCTTTAAAAATCAATGGCAACCACTAATACCCCAGTTCCCTCTCGTACTTGCATCTTGTGAAGAAAAAGATCAGGGAAAGGAAAGTGTCCTTTGCAATTTCTCTTCCCATTCCCTCCTTTATTTTGCTTATCCAGTTATACACTCTCTTTACATAACACCAAGTGCATCTGCAAACAGAAACACCTCGTTCAAACAGCACAGATTAGAGCTGCTGGTATAGACAGATCATGTCATTTCTGTAACAAATCCCCTAGGATTCTAGCACGAAAATACAGGTTTATCTGGTGATGGAGAGGAGAAGGGCAGACCTAACTCGTGAGTTTTCCTCATCTCTTCCAGCTTTATTCACAAAAATCACCAACAGTTTCACAACAGCAGCAAAGCCCAGAAGGAGAACGTAGCACTCGCCAGGTTTCCTGCATTCGGTGTTGAGCTCTCACCTACGCGTTACACACAAAGTTACAAGGAAAAAATAAAAGCCTGCCCTGAATCTACCTTGCAGGCTGACTTTAAGTCCTAATTACGAATGGTTATGGCACTTCTCACCTAACAGATGACCAGAAGGGGAAAAAGTAAGCAAGTCAAAAACCTGCAATACACCTTGAACACAACTGAAACGGAACACTACCTCCAGTTAAGGCAACTTATTTGGCTGGTTACCCTCTCAGCCAAGAAGAAATGAGAACAGGAGAACCAACTCATCAACTACTCTGCTACTCAAAAGAAAGGACAAAGCCTTAATCTTCTCAATGAACCCAGACATACCTACTATCTTGTACTTCCTTTTGCAGAGCTGGAAACACTGAAGTCTGTATTTGACTTAGGTTTTGGACTTGAACACATTCTGGAGCACCATCTCTGAGATGCACCACTGCAAGTCTTCGACACCAACTCTAATGAAGCAGTGTGTCAGTTCTGAATTAGTTATGACATACTCCATAGAGAGGGAACCTAGTGACAGCCTTTTATAAATCTATCAGTCTGGAAACAAACACATTAATTACTCTGTCTATGCTGAAGTCATAAAGATATGCTTTCCAGGCTTGTTCTGCATATGGTGCTGAACACCAAAGAGGGTAAAGAAAGAATGGACAAAAAAAACCCAAGCTATTCTATTTTGTAGCTTTCAGTATCAAACATGTTAACATCTTCATATCAAATAAAATATGTTTAAACTGACTTCATGTAAGCATTTGCTTAAAATCCTCCCCAAAGCAAAAGCCATGCTTTATAGGGAAAAGCAAAAAGAAGGGCCTCCTTACCCATACACCATCCCAGCAAACTTCTGTGTAGCTGTTTGTAAACGACACTTCAAACAAACACACTAAGACATTTCAAGACTGTAAAACAAATGATTTCCAATTGTCAAGATACATCAGCAACGCCAATCAACAAACCCTTCAGGAAGACTCTAGAGGATATGCAGATCATGCTAAGACCATTTTCCAAGCAACAGGCAAAAGAAACCACACAGTTCTGCAGTCAGCAGTAAAACTATCCCAAGGAAACTGCTTTCAAAGATTGACAACCATATCGTCATGGGACAATGGCTTGAATTTTAACTAGCACGTTCAATACACCCAGTGAGTCCCCAGGGTCATATGCTGTAGGACTTTAACATCACCATTTCGCCCATGAACTTTCCCATTTCCAATCAGTCATACACAGGATACCTTGAAAGTCAATCCTTCCTTCTGGAAGGCGTTTATGCTTTAAAGCATAAAGCAGACTTTTCAAAGTATACCTGCCACTGCAAATACCATGTGGACTTCTTTTGATGAGCAAATACAAACATAGGAAAAGATTTTTAGAACAGCATTATCTGGAAAGCTTGAGCTGTACCAGGCAAGGCAATTTTGAAGCAGTGCAACATTGCAACGGTTCTAGCCCGAGAGACCAGAATCTAGCTTGCTGCTGCCACCATCTCCTTAAGAAGAACTGGAAGCTCACCTAGAGTATCCACAGAAACTCTGTGCATCTTGGAAAGGCACACGACAGGGTACCAAAAGGCACATTATCACAGAAGCTTCAGCTCTTGTAGCCTAACAAAAAGAGTGCTCCATGTGCATCAACACTGACTTCCTGACTAATCAGGAGTCTGACCAGACTCCAGAGCTGTGTGTGCTGCCATTCCTTTTTTTTCCTTATTTACATGGCAAGACCTGCGGATGCAGCCTGGGCAGAAGAGAGGGAAAGAGTTTTAGGAAGGCTGTTCATACTTCACACTCAGCAGATTCACCTCCACCCCTTTCCAAGGTTTAAGCCCATACAAAGAATTGACGGCTGTTTCTTTGCACGAAGTGCAGTAGCCAGGATGAAAATCAGTGCATCTGAGGACAAGACTAGAGCCTTCCTTAGTATTTCAGTTCAGTCCATCACCTTGATGAGCCTATGAATACTAACAAGCAAAAGTAAGTTCAGTAATAACTGCCAAGCAAGCATGCAGAGGGGAAAACCCCTACAGATTCTGTAATTAGCTCTGCTAACAGCAAACGAAGAGCCATACAGTCGAGAAACATTGCACAGCGCTGTTTGTATGAAAGAGGCTCCCTCTTGTTCCCCTCCATTCTGAAGCAGCAGCAAAGAGTCGTTGCGAGGAATAGAAGACCTACCCTTCTGACACGAGCTTCATGTTAAACTTGTTAGCCTTGTGCCCTGATAGTTTGAAGTGGAGACGACTTGGAGAAGCACAGACTTAAAGAGAAGTTTGGCTCTATCAGCTACATGCACAGTACAAGTCAAATCTCTTTTGGAGAGACGCACCTTTTCATCTAACACTAAAATAAAGACACTTAAATAAACAGGAGTATTTCTGTACTAAGACTTTCAGTACACTCCGCATCTCAATCCAGAAATACAATGCATCTATGTAAAAAAACCTGGAAGAAAAACATCCCACACACCCACTATATTTAGATATTCCCCTGCACGTCCCCGTATGAAAACATCTATGTTTTAGCGCTTATTTACACCTTTATATTTGTACATTTGAAATTACTAAGATATTCTTACCTGTGTATCCTGCCCACCAGCCCCAGGAAGCCACCATAGCTAAAAGCCACTTAAATAATACTCCTTCGATATACCAGAAGCTTTGACTATCCAACACTCGGAGAGGCTGCAGCATAATTAAATACAAGACGTAGGACGGAATAGCAACCAGGTTATTGGCGACCATAAAAGCGAACCTGAGGAGTGCTTTCAGGCAGACACAGCCCACCCGCTGGGCCTGCTCTAGAGTCACGGCCATTCTCTTCACAGCGGACCGTCCTGCAGGGAAAGGGAGAACGAAGCTCAGGTAGCGCTGTCCGAGCGGGATGAGGAGCGGGTGACCCCAGACCGCCCCCGGGACCTGTCTCTGACCGGTCAGCGAAGCTGCTGCCCCCGCTGCAGGAAGGCACGGAGGAAGCGGCTTCGACCCTCCCGCCGGCGCCGCAGCGGCGGCCGCGTCCCCTCCCCTACCCTCAGCGGGCTCCGGGGTACCCCGGCCCGCAGCTCGCCTCAGGGGGACACACGCGCGGACCCGGCTGGCCTCCATCTTCCCTACCCACGAAAAGGTCGCGGGCGTTACGGCGCTGCCGGCGGCTTCTCCCCCCAGCCCGGAGCGGCTGACAGGAGCCGGGGCCCGTGGGCAGCGCGGAGGGGAGCGGGCCCGGCAGCGGGACTCACCTCCGGCAGGGCGGCGGGGCTGGGGGAGCTGGGCCCGGCGGTGGCGGCAGTCCCGGCCGGCGGCGGCTCATGGACCTGGAGGAGGCGGCGGACCCGGAGGTGCGTGGCCCGGTCCCAGCAACGCTACTCGCCCTGCGGCTCCCTGCGGAGAGAGAGAGAGAGGGGGGGGCGGGCGGCGTGAGCGCGGGGGCCGGCGGGCGGGGAGGCGGGAGCGCCGGGCCGGGCGGGCAGGCGCAGACCGCGGGTTCACTTCAGTTCTCCCGCGCCGGAGGCCGGGCCGGGCTGGGCCTGGCACCCCCTTCCCTTTCCCCTCCCCTGCCTGCTCTGCACCGCGCCAAGCGCCGGCCCCACAAGGACGGGCGGGGGGATGGATCCTGCACCTGCCGGGGGGCGGGGGCCTGGCCCGCGCAGGGTCCGTACCTCAGCGCCGCCGCCTCGGTGCCTGCCGCGGGCCGCCGGCGCTCCATGCCGGCCGCTGGGGCCGCGCTCCCCGCCCCCGCCGGCTGTGTGTCCGCCGTGACCGCCCGCCTGCCCGCCCGCCGCCGAGGAGCGGGGCCGGCGCTGCAGCGAGCGCCGCCCCCCGTCCCCTCACACAGATACGCAGCGCGGAGAGGGCCCCGCCGCCCTCGGCGGTGTCTCCCGAAGCGGCTCCGCGCCCCGGAGGGGCAGAAGCAGGGGTTGCCCCTGCGGGGGTCCCCCCTGGAGCTGCTGCCGCCGTCCCGGAGGCCGGCGGGGCGACAGCGGGACGAGCGGGAAGCGGCACGGCTCGGCCCCATACTCCCCCCCCCCTCGCCGTGGCGACCTACTGCTTTGATCCCCCTTGGCCGCTGCTTGGTTACAGTTGGGCACAGGGTCCCCCAAAAAGACCGTTCTGGCCCAGACAGCAACAACGCGTTTTGTCCTGGGGGTGTGCGTCCCTTCCACGTGCTTTTTATAGA
>WTXV02034743.1:0-12048 GCA_009823435.2 Nymphicus hollandicus | reverse complement strand
AAAGACCGTTCTGGCCCAGACAGCAACAACGCGTTTTGTCCTGGGGGTGTGCGTCCCTTCCACGTGCTTTTTATAGATAACTTCCAGCTTGCTGCTTCCCTCTCCTCCCTCCCCTGCAGCCACAAACACCATCCAGCGACGGTTAACCCAGGCCCAGCAGCAGCCTAGGGGTCAGACTCACAGCCCCCTTCACGACAACCTGCACCCCACAAACCCCTGCAGGGTTCTATGTAAGTAAAGCATCCCTTGTGGCAATGCTGGACTGCTGCCTATCATCTGTTCACTGTGCCTGCCTAACACGAGTCACCTCTGCAACCCATGTACAGGCCTTGAAAGAGCACTGTCAGAGCCCCTTCAGCCCTCTCCTGTCTGACCCAGCCCAGTTTCCTCAGCTTACTTCAACTCTTACAATGCCTACAACTGGGCAGAATGGCTCAGTGCAAGTGATTTTAACTCTGTTTGGGTTCTTAAGGAATAGAAGCAGGTGAAAACCCCTACACCTTAAGAAGGAGACATGCCAGAAGGTCTTTTGTGCTGAAATAAAGGGAGAAAGTTTTCAAATGGCAATACTTCAGACTGAAAACCATACCGCTTTCACATACAAACAACGCCATGCGTAGAGCTAGCCCACTGTTTCCTAGACAATGAGGCTTTAGAGACGACTGTACCATCAACTAAATTAAATCCAAACCTCCATTCCAGGAAGAAAACAAAGTTGTTACTGCAGATAAATTTCATTTGAGGATGTAAAAAGATGCAACCAACCAAATAATGCCATCATGTTCTATTAGAGCAAAACAAAACTGCTGACCTCCTGCACAAAAAGGATGCGTCTTGTCTAAGTGTTTCCAAGTCTACCCAGACCGGTTTTCTATGTCATTTTCATTACTAGGTTAAATCTGACAGTTGCACTCTAATCATTATGAAGTCAGCTTAAGTCGTTCTGAAGTGCTACCAGCTTCAGTAAGCCTTAGGTGGGTATCTTTTGTCTTATGCAAACAACTCTGGGCATACAAACTTGAACTTTGAGGATGCTGGAGCATCCTCAGGTAGAAAAAGGATAATTTTTAGGCCATAATTAAAGTTACATTTACACTTTAACAACCCAACAGCAAAAAAAAAAAGCCTTTTTCTATGATTCCAAGAGGAAAACCATGAATTAAATGAATTTTATAGAATTTGGTGTCTTAATTATATTGACACTTTACAATTTGGAGTAACATTCTCAAATCTGATGCATGGAACTGAGGGACAGTAGAAATTACGTTAGACAACTGATGAATTAGGCGATTTATACTGCAGAAAGGGATTGCACATGGGGAAGCAGGCGCTACAAAGCATTCTTTGTCACAGTGACTGCCTTAAAGCTTAGGCTGTGGTTTAGCATTGTGCTGAATGAGCTCCTAGCAAAGACCCACCCCTGCTCCTCATTTCCTGGCCTTTCCATGGACAACCCAAGTTGTGGAAGTGTGCGCAATGAAATACCCCACATGGATCTTGAGAGGCCTGCTGTCTGTCATCCAGCCCGAGGCGCTGAGGGATCCTTTCTAATGTAACACACACGTGTGTGTATGTTCCCTTACTGCAAGCAAAAAGAAGGAAGCAACTAAACAGTAGAAACTGGGTTCATTTGGTCAAGAACGCTGAAGCTCAGAAGTTTCACAACTGGGTTTTGGTTTTGATTTAAGAATAAAAAGTGTTTCTCATTTCTGGAAGCAATTCCGCCCAATCTCTGAACTTCATGAGCTTTCTTTGTATACTGTTTGTCATTTTACTATTAGAAATGCAAAAAAGGCAAAAGATTAATACAATAAACTCTCAATTTTAACCATTTCTTTGAGGTTTACATGTTTTTTGATGGAATACCCCCGTAACTATGTCTTTTCAGCCTCGCCTAAATACTGACAGGGATTTACTACTGATCATTGTACCAAATACATTTTAATGTGCTTATTAACTGGCAGATACAGATACTACCATTGGTAATATCAGGTGTTTGAGTGAAGTCAAGGATTGCTGGAGCAGGGAGTTAAATTCTGGAGTGGAATTCTCCCACTCACCTCCAAAAAAACCCTACAACCAAAACCACAGGAAAATAAGGTGAGGCTTATTCCCGCCTGTAAGAAGGAAAACCATGTTATTACTGAGGTGGGGATGTAACACGGCCATAAACAAACACACGTGTTACATTCAGTTACTTTAAAAAGCTATGCTAAACAGCACACAGTTTACTGCAAGGGAGCTGCACAGTCTGGAAGATTCTTAACTCACACAGGCTGGATCTGATCACTGGATCTGGCTGCAAGATTCAAGCCAGGTTTTGGTCATAACCCCCTTGAGAGACTTAAGAAGATCCTGGGTTGTGTCTCTGGGCACACTTCAAGAAGGGATGAGGGACTGTCATTCTCATACGGTACCAATTCAGTGGCATTCTGACTTTGCCTCAGCATTAGAGCAGCCTGCAAGCGTAGCTGCGAGGCGGGAATGCATCGCAGGCATTCAAGTAGTGCCCAAGTCATAGAGGCATGGATAACCATAATGAAATCCAGGTCCAAAGCTGTAAACACCAAACCCAACTGAGAGCTTTGTTTCTGGAATTCAGAAACAGCAAGTTTTGGAATGCTTTTGAACCTCTGTCTGGGTCAAAGACTGGGAAGTAAAAAGCTGCTCATTCATCCTGACAGATTCAATCAGTTCTCCCTGCTTGCTTTCCCTGTAGCAAACTGAAGTCACAGATGCCATATGGTCAGAGGAAAAAAAAAAAGGATTAGGAAGATGCATCATGTGCTGATGACACCAAAACCAAAATTACCTTTACAAACCATAAAGGCTTGTCATGCAGAAAACAGAGACAAGAAAATAGCCTGAGAAATCTCAGATATTCTATAGAGCAGAAAACAACTACTGTTCCCAACCTCTCAGAAAGAAAAGATGCAAGTAGACAAACTGCCATGAGGAACTACAAAGATGGGAGCATGTGCAGAGCACAGGCTGCAGGTAGATGTGTAACATGAATCAGGGCAGATACTCGAGGGACCATAAATCCAGAAAGCATCTCAAGTGAACTGTTAGCTTTACAGAGTGTCAGATACCCTGGTGTGGAGGATTTTTGCATTGCTGCCTTGAGAACATTAAACATTGCATTCATTTTCATAACAACAGTTAATCCTTCCAAATATGCTGTAACAGTAGCTTCCGTTACATCCTCCATGTGAGAGGCAAAATCCCCTCCATTCTCCAAGTAAGTTTTTAGCTATAAAGAATGGAATCAGTCACTCCATCTCTACCAGCTGTACCTCTGGAGAAACATGCTTGTTAATGTCCCTTAATCTCCAGTGCCGAGCTGTTCCAGATCCCACATGCAGTACCCATCACCAAGATCAGCCAGCTGCAGACAAGTCAACCTCACCAGTTCCTACAGTTCTAGCATAGAGAGTTGTCATTTGTGCTCTTTTCCTCTAAGATTTTAAGCTCTTGAATGAGAACCTGGAGTTGTTTTAGGGCCATTTTTTTATCCTGGGAGAAGGTGGCAAAGAACATTTCCTGGGTTTAAACAACCAAAGCAAGGCGAGCCATAGCCAAGGAGGCCAGATGACATGGAAGACACAGCTACACTACATCAGTACAAGCGTGATGCTGGAGAAGAGAGAAGACCACCCACATCTAATGCTGAGTCTAACTACGGCCCTGTCGCTCCATCTAGTATATCCTACAGCAAAATGGACCTTTGAACAGGGAGCAATCTGCACTCTCCTGCTCTGTACTTCACATTGAGCTCATCTGTTGGATTACTGCTGCTCAATTTAACTGGCAAACATAGACTCACAGAATGAACCAGGTTAGAAAAGACTTTCAAGATCAAGTCCAGCCGTTCCCCCAGCACTGCCAAGGCCACCACTAACCCATGGCACTGAGGGTTTGTGAACACTAAATTCAACATGATTTTTCAACCCAGAATAGTTGGGTGCTCTTTACAGCAATGCATTTTTTACCCCATTTGATGCCTAATTCTCATTTATTATGTGTTTTCCAATGGCTTCCTGAGGCCAAGGCAGTGTCAAAATAGATTTGCTGGGGAGGGACACATAGGAAGTGATAGTTTGTAAACTTTTTCAAGTAGAGAGTATGTTCTGAAATTAAGAAGTACTCTCTTATTTATTATTTGTCAACATTGGGGCTTGTTTTAACTACTTTTGACACTTTCATTTCCATTGTAGCACAAAAGCAGTAAGATAACCAGTATCTGTAATTTTCCTATAGCATAGCAAGACCAGATCAAGGGAGTCAGGAGCTAGATAAGAACAGCACATTCAGCTTTCTTCATGACCTTACCATTTGTAAGGAAGGTGAAAAAGCAGAATACATCACATTTGAACAGTTTGCCAGTTAGTCACGACTAGCAGAAGGTGAGGCAGATGTAACCAACCACCTCTCCCTGTCTTGTACCAGCTATATGCAAATATCATCATTTTCCACTTAGGCAGAGCGTGTTAGCCTTCGCAACAATGCCACTCTTGGATTTTCCATCTCAATCTGCTTTACATAACATGTATACATCATCTGTATAATCTTTTTGGTTCCTTTTGGTCTAGCATATCTGCAATATAAGCTCTCTTGTTGCAGCTCCATGTCCTGTTAACTCACATGCAGATCTGGTTAAGATGACTTGTAAGCTATTTCACAGTTGTCCAAATCAGGATCGCCTTCAGAAACAAGAGAGGTTAGCTCTCAAAAACAAAAGTTAGGTTTTAAACAGCTAAATCCCTCAAAATACATTTCAGTCTCCTTAAAGATGCAGAAGTTCCCCTGAAGTTCTCTTTTCTGGCTACAGTTTCTATAAGGATATAAGATTAGTAAGAACTTAGTATTAATCACAGAGGGACAATGCCTCCAGTCTCAGATTTGTGACTTCTTGTTCATTCTAGCAAAATACACATTTTGATCTGACCCTCAACATTGCAATAACTTAACATATACATCTCCTAAGAGGAAAACCCCCCTGTTGTTCCTGTATTACAATGCCATGTCACACCACACCGTATTTTCAAGTACCACTGCCTGTAACTGTGAGCTGAATAATTCAAGTGTTCTGAGGTGTTTAATTTCTCATTGAAACTAAAGACTTCAACAGAGACCAGTTATTAAAGATGGATAACAGGTAACACCACAGTGCAACCAGATGGTCAGCAAGCAAGGAAGGCTTTCATTTGTTACTGCAGTGTAATGGGTTCGTGCCATACTGTGTGTGTCAATCAATGGGAGGCTTAAGTAGAGCACAACAAAGCTGGGTTCTCATCTCAGTTACACGGGTGTTCTTCACCCACTGATGCTCCTGGCACCAAGGGAAGTTTGAGCTGAGGGCTTGCTTTTGGTTTGTCTGGGGTTTATTTGTGTTCAAAGAAAGAAGCTCTAGAGCCACCCCAGCTACTTACTGAACCTTTAACCTCTGTGTTACCTTGGTTCTTTTATCTGTGACATTGATTTACTTCAAGCTTATCTATAGATTCATATTACTTCAGGCAATGATGGTATGCTGATTATATACAAGCATGTACTTCGCAAGGTTTTTGTAAGCCCATAAAGTTTGCATATGGAAGCATGATACAAGCACAAAGATTAAGTCAATCTGGCTTTAGGCAGATGGGACTCCTATCACTTTCTAGCTATCACACTGGTTTGTGATTAGCTGTTTTGAAAAAGGAATGTAGTAAAAGTGGGGACTTGACTCCACTGAATTAATCCCTAATATTCTTCTCCATCTCTAGTGGCAAATTAAGCACTACACTGCGTGCTCCTGACCATAAAGATCACGTGCTGTGAGGTCAATCATTCAGTAAAGCTCCTGTTTTCTTCAAGCTTGTTCAAGTTCATTTCAAGTCAACTGTTACCACAGTGACTGACTTGGATTTCGGTAAACTCTTATCAAGGTCCAGCTGGTGTTTGTAGATCAAACAGCAAATACAAGAGAACTAAATAAATACTTATCCCTGTTACTAGTATGTTTCTCACACTCAAATTCATAGTGAATAGCTTGTTACAGAATTGAAGAGGTATTCAGACTACTTCATCATTCTTATGCTTGTTGGATTTTACATCAGTTAAAGCTAAAATTAACACTGATGCTTCAGAAAAGCAGTAGTTTTTCTAGCTGAAAAAGAAAGTAAAGAGTCCAATGTAACAACGAAAGCCACCTCCGTGGGGGGAGTCCGTTTGTCCATGTGCTGAATTCCAGCAAGTTCAGCCAGCACTGTGCAAAGTACAAAGATCCATCCCAGTTGAGCTGACTGAAGAACTGGGGACAAACGGATCAGGTCTGATCCAAGGTCCACAGGGCATTTCTAGGAAGTAGGTATTGTAAAATAAATACAATATTCCCTGAAGTTTGATCAGGATTCAGGTCTATCCAAAAAATGCTTCATCTTCCCCACTTTAGCATAGCATGCAACCTCCTTGTCTTATGATGCCACACACAGCTTTGCAACTCTTCTTAGCCTCCTCAAGACTATGTTTAACTGGGTTACCAAAAGAAGGTAATGGTAAGTATGTCCATGCTGCAGGCTGGTTATGCAGTTTTTGCACAAGCTGAAGCTAACTTAAGAAATAGCACAAACTGGGGGAAATCCAAAAGGAGAAGTCACAGCATCATTTGCATTTAAGCCACGTTCACCCACATCTTCTGCAGTCTCACGACCAGCTTGTTTCATGGCTCAAGCACACTATTGCTGTCTCTCTGCTGAATGTTGGTGTCTGTGGTTGATGGCAATTAGTCATTTCCCTGGGAAAAGTTCAACTAAAGCTGGCGTTGGTTGATCAGTAACCACCGAGTTAGATAACGCTATCACTTAGGCATTCAAAGGTAGCCTGGGTTTCTTCTTCAGAGTTAAAACATATAGGAGAAGGTTGAATCCCAGAAAACTCTCATATATCTTAATGTGAAACTCCAGCTAAGGTTATCATCCTAAGCCAGGGACAGTCCCAACATGCGTCAGAGGGAGAGAAAGGGAGGAGGCTGCACTACAACTGCCATGCCATATAACTGGCATCAACAGGAAGGCCCCTTCTGTTCTCCTCACAGCAAATCTAAGCTAGGCCACTTCATCCCGATACATACTAAGCCAAAAGTCATCATCAGTCAAAGAGGAATCTTAATCTAGTGGGACCAAAGTAATGCTTTTATATACTTTTTACCACAGACATCCAAGACCAGTTTCCTTAAGTCTGTGCCATAGCACAAACATGTTTGTAAAGGACAAATATTCCATGTTTTCATGCTACAGAGTCAAGTGCTGCCCAAAAGCTCCACAGCTTGGCATGTGCAGCGAGTGCTGGAAGTTGTTCTTCCTAAAAATACCACAATTGTTTATCATTAGTGCTATTGATGCGTTTCAACTTAATAAAATGTTATGAAAGCCATTACTCCATTGTTAACTGTGGCTAAGAAAAGCAATCCTAATGGTGTGGATGAATCCAGCCAGACCCCAAGGGATTACATAGCTTGATTTGCTCAGCCTAAGTCTCATAAGAAAAAGGGAGAGGAAAACAAACCTAAGGTTTCAAAATTACAATGACATAACTTTAATGCTACTTTTGCTTAGATTTATTAATCTACTGTGTCTTTAGGGGGAGAAAAATATTAAAGAACATAAAATCCCATGAGAAAGTCCCTTTATTACACAAAAGTGATACAAGGGGAAAAGAAAACACCCTTTCAAATATCTACCATTATATCCCTTGTCCCCTGAGAAGAATGCTCTGCCCTCAGTAGTCCCAGTTCCACTGAGCTCCTTTGGACACACATAAACCTTTGTCAAGCCCACTTGGCCCAGGCTGTGGCTGACCCAACCTACCAGTGTTTCATGCCTAGTGCCTCGCACTCTCTCAAATGCAGTTTCACCAAGGTCCCAGATTTCACCTCTTAGCACTCTATAACCCCCAGGCTTCAAATGGAAGCTGGGGCCAAAAGAGCCCAGAGCAAGAGGAGACTGAAGAGCACGACCTGCTCTGATAGCATATTTGACTAGGACATAGCATCCTAGGGTAAGGATGCTGCAGGTACGCACCATGTTGTTCAGGTGAGGATGCATCCCCATCTTTGAAGGTTAAAAACCAGTAGTGAAATGAAGTTGTGAGATTGATGAATGAAGTCTGGTTATTGATATAACTGAGGTCTCTCTGTTCGATTCCACTAGTAATTGTCAAGGCTGTCAGCCAGGGGAAGGGGGAGGAGAAGAGGAAAGGGGCTGATGTGCTGAGGTTCCGAGCACATCTCAAACGAGATGCGTCTTGTGTTAATCCCGAGTGGTAAAATGATCCATCGCACCAAATTCAGTGTGGCAGAACCATAACTGCTTATCATACTCAGCTGGGAGAACTTTGGCCTGACAGAATTGGGGTCAAAATTTAATTGCATGTCTTTCTGATAGTGTTTCGAAATGGCAGCGTGTCTGAAAATACCAATTCAAACCTTTTAGGCAAAAACCGTACAGAGCAGCAGCTTTATTACAGCTTGTAGTAAGGATACTCAAGCTTGTGTGGTAAAGAAACAGGAGAAACTATGGGGTGGTACTTTAATTCCAGCCTATTGTGGTGCCTGAGATCACCAGCTGGCAACTTAGCAGGGAACAATCCCAGCTAGGGCAATGTCTTGGACATGGGAGTCTGCAGGAGGCTCTACCATGCCCAGCTAAGAACTGTTTCTTCTCCTGAAGGCAGGGAGGAGCGGAAGCAGAAGCTGGCTCAATACCTGCTAGCCCCACATCAGCTATTGCTATCTCAAGCTGGGGTGGAGGCCACTCATTTGGGACATGCAAATTACATTGCACATTCCACTCCTTACCACACACGTGGGTAACGTCTGCCTCCAAGCAGAGGTGCTCTAGGAGTTGTTACATACCTCAACTATTGATCATCTCTCCCCTAAGGATGGTGTGCACTGTAAAAACAAACAACTCACACCCCAACCAACCAGCCCGAACCCCAAAACAATGGCAGTCATTGGATGAGGCCACAAAAACATTCCATGGGCTCCACTCTCATACATGGCAGAGGCATTATCTAGGACTGCAAGCAAGCATAAATCGTGTGTGTGCCAACCTATAGCAGAAAGGCTCACATTCCAGGTGAGAGAATGCTCTTAGATCTCTGCTATTCATTATGGTGCCAAACACCTTAATACTTGCTTCTGGCCATTAAGTTTTCCTAATGGAATGTAAGGAAGAAAACAGTCCCAACATAGCCTGCTCAGGCAGAGGCTGTTGCTCACTGTAAAGCAGCAAGGGTGATCCATACTGTTACCCCACCACACACATCCACGTTACTTCCCAGATCCCTCTACTCTTCCTTCTCCCTGACAAATTCCAAAGTGTCACAGCTTGTGCAAAGATAACTTAAGGGAATGACAAAAAGAATCACAGGTGTATTTGGAAGGATTGGTTGCAAGCACTGCTGCACGGGATGACCTGTTAGAAGCTTTGGATTATGTCTTGGGGAGATGGATAAAAAGAAGCAAGGTAGCAGCTGGATGAAGACACAATTGAATAGAAACCCATTGTGAACTGGGAGAATGAAGGCAACAGATTATAGGGAACAAAGTTAATCAAGTGCTTACGTTGCTCAAATATCCTAAGTAACACACTCTAGAGAAGCCTAAACCATTGCAGGAAGTCAGGAAGATGTGCAAATCGCTGCTCTAACCAACACCCCCAGAAGCAGTCATTCTGCACCAGTATTTACCTTAGCAAACACCACTACTTGACTTCATAATCAAACCAGAAAGATAAAATCATTCACTTGCAACTCGAGTCTTGCAATCCTGCAGGCCAGAGACCTGCAGCTGCCCAAACCTCACGCTAGCTCTGGTCACGAGCTTTAGGAACAGATGACAAATTAAATATCCTTACAGAATACAATGGATTAATGCTCTGTTCCAATAGGACAGAGTCGAGTGTCACAGAAAAACCTATTTATTTGCTATTTTAGTTGAAAAACCTGTGTTTTTCACATATTACCACTGCTTTTCAGTAGAATCTCTACTTAATTCACCAGTTCTTCCTAGGTCTCTGTGCTCAAAAGACAACTTCTATATACTCTGATTGTACGAGTCAGGGACTTCATTTCAGGGAAACACAAGCTGGAATGCTCAGATTTTTCAGCCCAGTCTACAGTTGCACACACAGAGCCATTTGCATGTATTCAGTTCCAGGCTAAGTCCGCTCCCAAGTACATGCGTTGTCTGCAGACGGAGTTCAACAGAGCTGCTCCATCAATGCAAACCCATAACGTTCTCAATTTGGGTACAATGCTATTGGATTGGCCATTAAAAAACCAAGTCACGCACAAGCACAGGAGCACGTCAATTCTAGTTGTTGCTACTAGCTAGATTAAAAAGGATGCTTATGAAGAAGATTCGAGTTTTAGCAATTCAGAAGTACCAATTCTGTTACGTTAGGCTTGATTGAGTACACTTAAGATTAGTGGTTAATCAGTAAAGTTGCAGCACAACATATGCTGTTTTAGTGCTTTTATGAAATGCACTGTTAACATCTCCCCCCCGATTCAAATCCCTCAAGATCCTTCCCAGATTCTCTTTTAGGATTCACCTTTAATCTTTGCTACTACAGAAACATACATGTGTCCTGTTTCTTTTATCTCCCACCCCACTTCGGAGTCGCAGGTGCTTACACAGGCACAAACAAAGACTTAAATCCTTGAGGAAAAAGTAGAAGACTTTCCTCCTTCTCCAGTAAGTGGAATGCCCACTCAGCTGTAGCTCTTCCTACCCCTGGGTAGTCAAAACAATTCCAGAAACAATCTCAATAATGCCATCGTTAATCACAAGGAGCATTCTTTGCAGTGACCGGATTCTTTGTCGTTGCCTGGATAACAGGTAGGCATTTCACTGTATCAGGTTATGTCCTGCCAGGTTTGTAATTGAAGTGGCCTGGCAGTTTTAATCCTTCAGAGTGGCACAAATGAGTCATGGTCTTGACTGCTCCTGCTGAGCATAAATTATGTACCTCCTTTTAAGAGAGGTCCAATACAAAACTATAGCAGAGATAGAATCATAGAATAGTTAGGGTTGGAAAGGACCTTAAGATCATCCAGTTCCAACCCCCCTGCCATGGACAAGGACACCTCACCCTAAACCATATCATCCAAGGCTCTGTCCAGCCTGGCCTTGAACACCGCCAAGGATGGAGCATTCACAACCTCACTGGGCAACGCATTCCAGTGCTTCACCAAACGGTTGATCCTGTGCCCTGGGTCAACCCTACTACAGCGTTCACCTCACACTGAAGGAAACTTCAGTCTGCATTCTGTTCAGAAACGTGATGCTTGTGAATGGCTTGTGAACTGTCAAATACCCACATCACAGCTGTAGAGTGCTCCTCGCTTGCTAGACGAGACCACTTCCACCCTCTGGGCTGTAATTTCAACCATCAATGTTTCATTACCACGCTGCAACTAGTACTAAGAACAGGTACAGATGAATCACTGCTCAAACAGCTCAACTGCTCTGAGTAACCCAGGCTCCAGCTTCCTTAGAAACTGCTCAGAATCTTTCCTTGAAGGTAAAAGACAAAACGAGTCATGTTTTTCTTCCCAGTTGATCTCAGTATTTCAAAACCCTCATTTACTGAATATAACTTTATTAGTTGCGATCATTTCTACGAGCACAGAGGGTGCCTGAGTTCCTTCTCTTCCAAAAGGAAGCGATGAGGAAATAACCTGGGTGATAATTACAGTGATAACATTTGGCAAGAGCAAACTTGCAGCCAACTTCTGGCAACTGGCAAGGCTCACACAAGTCCTCCCCCCTCCTGCCCACACTGCCTTTCCTACAGGTTTCAGTGGAAAACACTTGGCTTGGAAAACATCTATGAAGGTCCTGCTCTGCCGCTCCTTTACTCCTTGAATGGCCAAGTACGTCAGGCACAACCCAGCTAAGACTGGACTTTGGATATAAGAAGGAAGTTCTTTACTGTGAGGGTGGTGAAGCATTGGAATGCGTTGCCCAGGGAGGTTGTGAATGCTCCATCCCTGGCGGTG
>WTXV02034742.1:0-11528 GCA_009823435.2 Nymphicus hollandicus | reverse complement strand
GACAAAATAGGATTACTTTATAATTTTACAATAAAGATTTAAAACTACAATAAGGGCAGATTCTTTTGTCTGTATGTGAATACACATAACTAAATTTTCCATATAATAACTTGGATTTTAATAATATTGTCTTGTTCCAAGCTGAAAGTTAAATACTCACATAATACATTTACATAGTACCCACGAAACATTTTAAATACATAAAATGTGCTTGGATCCACTATTTTTACAGTGCACGCTGAAGTGTTATATGATGTTCTTGAGGGTTAGAAATATTGGTGTAGTCTTACAATACTGTAATTTATGAAATTAACAATAAATTTTAAAGTATTTCTGTTGTGATAGAATACTTCTGTTGTGATAGAATACTTCTGTTGTGATAGATATGTTGTTCTCAGCATATACTAGCATTAAGTCAAATACCTATTACCTTTTTTCTCTTCAACAGGTGTGCAATTAGAATCCTGCTGTACTTACTAAATTACATTTATATCACTATTTTTTTATTACATATTGAAATTAATAGTAACTACAGGGATCAAGAAGTACACTACAGAATAAATGTACAGTAACCCAAAGTAATTGTACCTTAATTACGATACTCTCACTGTGAATTATGATTACACTTCCGTCCTGCTTTCCTAAACAAGTAATGACTACTCAGTCACACGTTTGCTTTGTCAGCTGTGAATCCACCTCTATCTCCAATAACTCTGCAACATTTGCCAATCATCTCAGCCATGTTAAAAGATAATTTCAAACATTATTTTGAATATGTCCATATGCTTCACCAAAATCAGTGTTCACAGAGAAAAGAGCATTGAACGGAATGTTGGTAGGGGAAAACTTCAGCCAATATGTACTCTTCAGCTTGGCCACCTGCCACTCAGTATGCATGATGTTCTTATCCATTGATGGTGTCATTAAACATGAGGAAGGCAGGAGATGAGGTTGTTGCAAGAGTGAGGGCTGCAAGGGAAGAGATGTTCATAGAACAAAGATTTGATATATAACAAGTTCAGGGAAAGATATGTAAACTTTTATTTTTTTTTAATTCAGAAATTAAGTTGTCTGGCAGCAGCGGAGTTACACTTCTAGCCTTGCCTGACAACTTTTTTTCTCTTGCAAAGTGCTTATTCAGACCTTCTTCACCTTTAAATCAGACAGAGCTTACCACATGGACAATTCTAGCAAGGATTCGTCTTCAACTAATCACTTTGTCCAGTGTGTCCTGGTGTCCCAAAGCCACAGCAAAATGGCTGGGCGTGGAATGAATACCAATTATCGTAGAATAGGAAAGAAAATTAATGAACAGTTACATGGCATTTAAAAATGATTTTGCTCTAATCTGTCTTAACTTTTGCTCTTTCTGTAAGAAGCGTCCTCTGAGGAGCATTCCCCAGTTCAAGAGTGAAAGAGGATACTGCAGTGTAACAGTTCTAATTTTTTAGTAAAATCTGGGTTATCACAATTCATTTGGAGTTTGATCGTGTGATATTTTATCTCAACATTATATGACATCATTAAAGACATCTTATATTGTTTTTGCCTATGGTTAGAAATTGTGTCTGCTTAATCAATTCCATTATGCATTCAACCATCCATGACACATCAAAGGCTAATAAGATTTTTTTTTAAAACTTTGCTTGCTTAAAATGATTTCCCTCCAGATCAAGATGCAGAGCACAAAATATTAATCAGTTTAAATAAATATCAAGACTACCCAAATAATATGAATAATTGGCACAGTACAGTGCCTACTGCCCAGTTCCCAACAGCTGGTCACACTGGCACATGGCACCATCTCAACAGTCTTTGAGATAATGACTTTGGCATCTGCCGATGAGCGTTTGCTACTGCCCACAGAATTTACAACTCACAAGTGGGAAACAGAGGCTCTAACAGAACTTTTTTATGCAAGGTCTTTGAAATTTATTAATGTAATGCAAACACAAGCCTTCCAACCCATTAAATTGTTGATGTTATGCGAATCCACTCTGGAATTGCAGATCCTCATTAACATTATTTGCATGTTAATCTGCATCTTTTTAATTAGTGATATTATTTATGCACATAATTTTCGCCTACTGGTGCCAAGGCTGAAGCGCATTAATTAATCTACTGAGATGCCAAACTGTTTATTTTCTCCCGTACTTTTATTTGTTTACATGGTGTTTTGGATTCAGGGAAAATAAAAAAGAGCCTCAAGAATAAAAGGAGAAAGACAAGATTAACTAAAAGCTCTTTTTGTTTTCATAATTTAAATTGTAATATTAGCCAAATGTTGTGTTTCTTCCCTCAGAGATCGGTTATTCAGTTACATTACCTTGATGTATTATTAAAATTTATAATGGACTCTGGAGGCTTCTTTTAGTTCTCTCCTTCATTTACAGAATATACTCAATGTTATTTTAATCTTCCTACAACGCTTCCATGCATAGGCAATGATCAGTTCTCCCTTGCGAATCTCCAGTGCTGCTCCACTTTGCACAACTGATAAACATTTAAATAAGCCTTTTCAAAAAAGAATAGCATACTAAAATTATTAACCCATTAATGGAGTTCGGAATTGCCTGACAATTCATCTTCCTCAAACTAGGTCATTTGCAACATTTATCCAATCATCAGCACTGAACTGGTCTTATCCCTGAAATATTGCATGCATGCCTTACATAGACAAGTTTAGAAAACATTTACTTCAGTGTTACCTTTCTTACATACTTATATATTACACTTGCCGGCGTTTCTCTTTTCTCTGTCTCTTTCTTTCTTTCTTTCTTTCTATCTCTCTTTCTTTCTTTCTATCTCTCTTTCTTTCTCTCTCTCTTTCTCTCTTTCTATCTCTCTTTCTTTCTCTTTCTTTCTATCTCTCTTTTTCTTTCTTTCTCTCTTTCTTTCTTTCTTTCTCTCTTTCTCTCCTTCTTTCTTTTTCTCTTTTTTTCTCTCTTTCTTTCTTTCTTTCTTTCTTTCTTTCTCTCTTTCTTTCTTTCTCTCTTTCTTTCTCTTTCTCTCTTTCTTTCTTTCTCTCTCTTTCTTTCTCTCTTTCTTTCTTTCTTTCTCTTTTTTTTTTTTCTTTCTTTCTTCTTTCTTTTTGTCTCACACACACAGTGATTCACCTCCCAGAACAGTTTTCTATACCTAAACCCACTATTGCAATATTGTCTCTTTCACTGGATCCTTTCAGTGGAAGAAGTGAAGGACAGTTTCCTGTAGGAAGGTAACAATGTTTTCTCCCTGCTTGTAAAAGCTCTTATTCGTAACCCTGGAAGATCTGTGTGATATGATGTCAAATTTTAAAACTTTTCTGTGTTTATTCTGTGTATATGTATATTACTGGGTCATGGTTTAAAACTTGCCCAGGGTGAACTTCAGACCAGTATGATACTGAAAAGAAATGTCATTTTAAAGGCATGGAGGAACCATCTGTGTAACAGGTTGAAAGTAAAAGATGGTAGCTGTTAGAGGCTCCATGTAGGCTTGCAATGTAAGAATAAATCCTTGGAGACATGGATTAGTGGAAGAGGACAAAAGAAGCACTCAGATATGGAAAGTACATTAAATTCATCATGGAGTATTCATTTTCATATGTGGGGCTTAGGTTTAGATACATGAGTATGGTATGCAATGTTTTCTGTGCCTGAGAGGTGTCCTCTTCATTTCTTTTCTGCCTTTTTTATTCTCAACTGCTTTTTGTTTTCATCACTGTTCATGCACATTCAGTCCCACTCCCTGCTAAGAAGGGTGAGCTGGACAGCACTTGTGCAACTACCTGAATATAGCTAATTGGCTGAGCCTCACATCATAATTTAAAGATTGGCAACCTTGTCCCCCCAGCCCAGCTGTGTTAGAAGAATATGTTAGTTCAATAGACAACTGGTTATATTGACTGCTTGTTTATAAGTGAGACAGAGCAGATTTTTAGTTATTTTACACTGTTAGGTGGTATGAAAAACCTAGAGTAAAATCAAAACAGCCAGTGTTTATGAAGATGCTTTTTCCCCAAACTTGTCTTCTATTAATTTAGGCTAACACCACATAATTTTTGACAAAAGCAGATGTTCAGTTCCTTAGACTAAGCTGGGGAGTAGACTTCTGTCTAATTGCAGTTAAACAATAAATTAAGCCAGCAAATACCTTATTTCTGTACCTTTGTATTTTACCTGTGGCATATTCTGAAAACTGCTATTTAAATGGTTGCTTGTGTGTATTAAGCACTGCATGATACTCTGTATTTTCTGCAGAAGAAAAAAATCCTGTGGTTTTATATTTCATTCTTGAGAAATACAAGATGACCTTGAAATTAAAGTCTCATAATTCGTTGAAAAAATGGGGTAGAATTAAGGCTGCATATGCAACTTTTTCTTTTCCCAGTATCAGTTAAATATTAATTCCAATATATATTAACATATTTTAACATGGATATACATATGCACTGCATTCACCAAAGACAACATGGTGACAGAGAGGATAAGGAATTATACAACTTGTAGAGAGAGCACTGTTTACGCTGTCTTCTTCAGCAGGAAATGATGAGCAGGCAAGTGAATTATGCAACAAATCCCACTAACATAACAAGAAAAACCTTTATTTTAAAGACCCTATGAGAAAGAAGTTTGTATATTACTTTTGGCATAAGTTACAGAAGCCTGTTTCATGAAAATTTTATATTTGCTGTACTATTTTTATGTCATATAATTTGTTTTTTTCTCTCTCTGGTTTTCATTTTTAAATTCAGGTTTAAAAAAATCAACTGCAAAAGTCAAAATACTTTACAAACACTCACTAGTGAAACTAAATAGTGAAATTATAAAATAGTAGTATAACTAGTTAAGAGTGACATAACAGAGACATTTATACTGATTTCTTACAAATCTGGTCCTATTTAAACTCGTCCCAGGTCACACATGAAGCCTGTGTAGAGCCAAAAATGGAATCCATATCTCTAGGCTTGTACCTTTGTTCTTTAATGATACTTCCACATGTTTGGCATTAGGTATGGTCATAAAGTCATCAGATTCATTGGTTCTTTAACATTGTTCAAATGAGAAAAATTAACCGGATTGTTAGTCTTTTGTAAATAAAAAGAACATAAAATGAAATTTCTCATTCTTTACTGTTCATTATTGGTTAAACAAATATGAATTCTTTGTAGAGTTTATTATTCACCATGTATTCATTTAGGGCCAAATTTTTAGCCCAAGGGATCACTCACAAATATTTGCCTGTTTGTCTGCAAACCAGGATTGGCACACAGAAATTGGGTAATTGTGCATGGAAACTGGTGGTTGGACATACAATAATCTGGATTGCACACATTCAGGCCCGTTTTTGCATTTTCTACAGATGTATATTTGTGAAATATTTGTATATTCAGACAACTTACCAGATGTCTGCTGGGAATACAATACAGCAGAGAGGAAACAGCCCACTGTTTCAACTTCCTGGTGAGTGAGCCAACTAGGGAAGGTGTGCCCAACTGGATCTGTTGATTGTGAATAGAGAAGGACTTGTGGGTAATATGCTAGTTTGAGGCCATCTTGGGCACAGTGATCATTAAATGATTGAGTCTTTGATTCTTGGAGAAATAAGGATGGGGGTCAACAGAACTGCTACCTTGGACTTCTGGAGGTCCTGTTTGATTAACCTGATCTCCCTCTATGATAAGGGATCCACTTAGTGGATGAGGCAAAGGTTGTGAATTTTGTCTACCTAGACTTTAGTAAAATATTTGGCACCATTTCCAACAGCATTCTGCTGGAGAAACTGTTTACTCATGTTTTGGACAAGTGTATTCCTCACTGGGTAAAAACCTAACTGGTCAAGCCCAGAGAGTGCTGGAACTAAATGCAGATGGTGACCGGTCGCAAATGGTGTTCCCCAGGGCTCAGTATTGGAGACAGTTCTATTTAATATTTATCAGTGATCTGGATGAGGAAATTGAGTGCACCATCAATAAGTTTGCAGATGACACCAAGTTGGGTGGGAGTGTTGATCTGCTGGAGGATAGGAAGGCTCTACAGAGGGATCTGAACAGCCTGGATAAATAGGCTGAAGCCAATTGTATGAGGTTCAGCAAGGGTCAGTGCCAGGTCCTGGACTGAGGTCACAACTCCATGCAACACTGCAGGCTTGGGGAAGAGTGTCTGGGAAGCTACTCAGTGGAAAAGGACCTGGGGGTGTTGGACAACAGCCAGCTGAACTTGAGCCAGCAGTGTACCCAGGCAGCCAAAAAGGCCAACAGCATCCTGGCCTGTATCAGAAACAGTGTGGCCAGCAGGACTAAGGAAGTGATTGGCCCCCTGTACTCGGTGCTAGTAAGGCTGCACCTCAAATACTGTGTTCAGTTCTAACCCCTCACTACAAGAGAGATATTGAGTCCAGAGAAGGACAAAGAAGTGGATGAAGGGTGTGGAGAATAAGTCTTATGAGGAGTGGCTGAGGGAGCTCGGGTTCTTTAGCCTGAAGAAAAGGAGGCTCAGGGGAGACCTAACCACTCTCTACAACTACCTGAAAGGAGTCTGTAGCAAGGTGGGCGTCAGTCTCTTCTCCAAGGTAAAAGGTGATAGGACAAGAGGAAATTGCCTCAAGTTGTGCCAGGGAAAGTTTATATAGATTGGATACTAGATATGGTGCTTGGTGACATGGTTTATTTACCATGGTGGACTTGACAGCTGTAAGTTAATGGCTGGACTCGATAATCTTAAAAGTCTTTTCCAACATAAATGATTCCATTATTCTGTGAAAGTTCCTGAAACTTTGTTCTTGTTCATCTTGGTGATAGAATAGATATTAACCTTTAGAAATGAAAATAAGTGAAATATTTATTGAATGTCCTTTAAGTACAGAAGGATAAGTGCAGGTGTTGAGTGTCCTGCCGTCTCATCTATAGGTGCACTCTATAAATGTTAAGTGTTGCTTATCATTTATCTGTCCTGTGAGCAGGATTTCAACAATAATTGCACCTTTCAAAATATTAAATAAATGACAATTTTTAATTGCAATATTGTTGTCAGAACTCTTCCTCTAACAGATCACTTTATCCACATTTTTAATTATGTGCCATCACCTAAGTGAGGATATTCTATTTCATGTATGGACTGAAACCATGTATGGAGCATTCATAACTGAAAGTTATGAATGCTCCATCCTTGTGGTGTTCAAGGCCAGGCTGGACAGTGCCTTGGGTGACATGGTTTAGTGTGAGTAGTCCCTGCCCATGGCAGGGGGGTCGGAACTAGAAGATCTTAAGCTTACACATGATTTTTCTGCTAGGATTTCCCATCCTTAAATTTGTCCCTCCTGGCAATCTGCTTTCTCCACTGATTATCCTATCTCTTTAAAGAGCAGATTCATACCTCAGTAGTTCAAGATGCTGGATAAAGTAGAAGTGATGCTAGCACACAGGCTACCAATGCTTTTCCTTATAAACACCTGCTTACTTATAAGAGTGTATAAGGAAGTTAGGCCCATGAGCCCTAGGGAAATAAGGTGAAGTATGTTTGTTCATCCTCTTCAACTACATCATTTTTAAGCTATTAATGTTGTTTGTCCTCATCCAAGCAATGTGAAGTGCATTTAGAGAAGCATTTTATGCACCATGCTTTTTCATATATATGATAGACATGACTCTTTTTCTATTACTTAAAATACAAAAATGTTTATTAAAGATCTTAGGTGTATCCTTTGTCAAATTTCACTGAGTCTTTCTTGATAAATTCTTTCCAATTATGTGAGTTAAGGAACGCATAGGTATGCATTGACATTCACACTCTGTGTGTTGGTTTATAACTTCTTTAATTATAACCAGTCTCTAAAGCACTTTCATATGGCCTTAAATATAGATGACCCTTTCAATATAATTTCATTTGGCTGTTAGTGTGTGGAGAATATCCAGCAAAACACTTCAGCAAATTCAATAAAGTACATACTATAATTAATATAAAATCCAACAATGATGGTAAACTGGTATTCCTAGAGAATGGCTGTTAAGACATCATAATTTGGCTATTGGTATAAATATTTTTAGTGAATTACATAACAGTAGCTTAGAATTCATCTGACTTAAAATATGATACTGCGCTGTGTATTCAAATCATATTAAGGATACTATACCTTAAATGTATGAGTAAGCATATTGCAAATTTATATTACTATTTGTCCTCTCTCATAACTGCAGAGTATAAATTACACTTCAGAGTGCAGCTTTACATTTACTACAATGGCAAAAATGCCAGAGATGCACTGAGCTGTATTGTTGTTCAAATATTTGTTCCAGTATTTATATTCATATATGACTGTGCATAGACGACAAAGAAATGATACCTTTCATCAACAGCCATTAAGTAAAATCAAGCAGTTAAGGCAATTTCACTTTCTAACATACCCACTTGAAATATCTATTCTATATGCCAAACCAGATATTGTAAAAGTGGATTTTAATGGGAATATTTTATCTGACTTTATTTTAAGTGTACCTATCATTCTATATTTGACAGGTAGCATCACAAGGCTTTCTAGCATGCAATAATTTTGATATTCTTCTCTGTAATGACCTGTCCACCCAGAAGTATGTCTAAGCTAAAAGAATAAATCTCAGTCTGAACAGAAAAATAAACTCTTCACAATCATTTCATTTTCAAGATGCTTCCAATGTTATTATGCCATTAATAAAGCATTTTTAGTTGTCAAAACTGGTCTGCATCATAGTTTTTTCTTAAATACTCTTTATTATAAATCACTTGGCAACAATACATTATTTTGAGGTGAATAAGAAACAAAACCATTCACTGTCAACCAGAATTAACAGTCAGGAAGCTATAGTCTTTTAGATGGGGAAATAGGAAAATTAGCATACAGAGATCAGTTTTAAAATATCAGCATGTACTTGTTGACATAAAAAATGAACAATGTGTAGCCAGGCAGAGAGATTAAAGTTACCTGAAACATTTCCTAATTGTTCTTGTTGGCTAATTAGAAAGTAATGTCTGAGCGACAACAACTTTTTATTTACAGTCTCAGTAGGGGTTTGTATCACATGTAAAATAGATATTATATGAACAGCCCTCTCAAGAAATCAAAATCATTTAAATCAAACTTTATTATTATAACAATATGTTAATCTTATTCTCAAACCTTTTAAAAATCCCATTGTTTATCAGTTACAATAAGAATTCAATTTCCACATGATTTTTATGTACGTTGAATCGAGGGGAGACATTCCATCAGAGAGATCCCCATTGCTAGAACAGATGGGCATTGTCTCAGTACTGTTAAACAGGGCAATGTGGAACATTTTATTTCACGCATAAAGCAAACCTGGTAAAATTAGCTCTTTTCAGTGCTTTTGACACTTTGGTGGAGAAAATCTCCTCTCACCTGGAGAGATGAGTATAAGACATTTGAATCAGTTCTGACTTGGGGAATTCTGTATGTAAAAACTGACATTTTCTTTTTTCAGTTTCCCACCCAGTGCCCCAGGTCCCTAGAAACACCTGTTAAATGCTAGTGAGAAAGAAATGGTGACGTTCCACCCTCTTTTGTCTTATGTGAAAAACTGATATTTTCACACTAAATTATCTTTATAATTTCAATTACAGAAATTGTGGTTAGCTTCTGATCCCCTATAATGACAGTATTTGGCATTTCAGCCTTAGATTTCAAGAGATATCCATGAAATTGGTAAAACGTAATTGCTAAAGTTGGGAAACAGTCATAAGGAGACTGTGGTACAAATAATGCGAGGTACAAGTTATCACTGAAAAATAAAGTCAAGGCATTCTTGTGGGCCAGTCCTGATACCCATTAATATGTCCTAAAGGGTCAAGGCACTCCTGAAAGAAAAATAGCACAGAAGTCTTACTAACATATTAAAAACTGCCAGGATGCTTGGTTGCTAATTATCTTCAGAATTCCAAAACTTAAGTTCAGAAAACCTCAAAGCATTTCCCTTGGGCTCCCCAAACCAGAGGTGGCAATTCCATAACTATAATCTTGGTAAACCAGTTTTGAGCATTGTGCTCTCATGCCTGCACGCGTCAATGAATGTCTTCCAGCTTCTTTGCATGCTTCAAGACCAAATTGGTACCAAATGGAAAAAAAGACTTTCACTGCAAGCTTCCTTCTAAAAAAATGAAAATAATCTAAATTATCATTTCCTGCCAGTTGTCTTGTGTTAATGAGACCTTGTTTAAGTGACAATGAAGAAAACATCAGACCTGTTCAAAAAGATACTGTACACTGCCACAAAAGCCTAAGTCATCACACAGGATTTGGTCAGTCTATCCTTTAAGCAGCTCCAAAAAACAGCCTTTGTTATAATCTTGTTAGTTCATTTGCTAGAGTCTTTCATTCAACTGTCTTGCCCTCCTTATTCCATGCTTATTTTCTGAATAAGGCAGAAAGAGCTGACAAGTTGCACCTGTACCCAAACAGGTAGATGTCTACTTAATTCAGATGTGCAAACTCATCACCATATTCTACTTAAAATTGCTTCCTTTTGTAGATAAATAAAAACCAGACAACAACTAAGTGAATATCTCTTCTCCAGCAGCAAGCTTATTTCTGAGCTGATCCCGAAGCTTCATTCAAATATTGTGGTGGATCAATCCAAACCACCAGCAATATACTCCAATTTGTTTCAATTTCTTACTGATCAGCACCCAATCTGGGGTTCTGTAACCAGCGTCTGAATAAGTAGAAAGGGACCCCTGCATTAAAAAAAGGTCTGCAAAAACCCCAAGGAAAAATGTTTCAGTATGAAGTCATCTATCATCCTAGATTCATGCCAGGACGATTAAAATGTTCACGTCTCCACTGAATGACTTTTACTTGGGTATCTTTTACCATGGACAGTCTCTGCAAGCAGAATTACATGTAGTTTTTCAGTACCAACATTAAAAATATATATATATATTGCCTGATATCTATCATAGATGGCATGTTCATGGATTAATGAACTACTGTACAAAGTATAGTATGTGAATGCAGGAGCTGTTAGTCAAGTGGGGAATTATCAGCCTTGAATCACATCAATCCTTAGTCTTAATGAGCGATCAGCTTCCAGCACTCTTTTTTTCTCGGTCAACAATGTTACTTCTGTCTGGTTTTACTTTTCTTGTCCTGCATAGTTAGATCACGCACTCTCACAGCCCAACAACATTAATATGCCATAAATCAAGGCTAAAGTTCTGTGGTGGTGATTTATAAGGCTGGACCCTGGGTTAGATCCCTTGTAATCCCTGGCCTGCAGTTTACCCGGCTTCTTTCAGGAGCCATCAGTAACAAGTATCTAACTGAAACCAAGTGTGATTTGTGTGTTGTGTGACACATCTTTTACAAACTACACTATATGTCTGTACATTTCGACATGCACATGCACTGTTGATCAAAACAACACAATCCCAAAGCACTAAGTGCTGTGTTTCTTATTACTTAGTTAGTAATTGTATGAATATAAAGAACTTAAATATACATATTACCTTTTTAGTGTTTGTAACTGATGAAAAATATTAGTTAAACATAATTCAGCA
>WTXV02034736.1:11934-24922 GCA_009823435.2 Nymphicus hollandicus | reverse complement strand
GAAGGGAAGGATTGGAGCGGCGGGCGCTGCTGGCGGCCGGGACCGGGGGTGGCGGGGTGCGCTTGTGCCATGCCCTTTCTCCCCTGCCCGGGGGGCGGTGGGTCCCGGGCCTCCGGCCCGGCGATGTGCACATTGCCTCCCGTCCCGCTGAGGGAGGCTGGGTGGTGAGTGCGGACGTGTCCCGGCCTCCCCGGGGGGGGTATTTTTCAGCACCTTTATTATTGTTATTATTACTACTATTATTATTAATTTTCTTCCCGGTGTGCAGAGGAGTTACTGAGTCCTATCTTTATTTTGCCCTTTGAATCCTTCTCCGACAGCCCCCGCCCGGCCCCTGCTCTGACCCCATTTTCTGACAGAAGGAAGGAGCCAGGCACAAGGGGGAGAGCAGCCTAATGGCCGGTGAACTCCGGTTCTCCTCTCTGCTGGGGATTTTCCCTAACCTCCCCCCCGACATTACGCCACGGCCACTAGCTTTATCGCTTCTTCTGAACAAGCCATTCAGCACCCGCTGGCAGTGGTGTGGTTTCTTTCCCCACCCCTCCCTTTCCTTGTCGTTTCTGAATGCTATTTTTACGTTTTTAGACTTCCCTGGTGAAGGATTCGGGTGCTTCGTAAACTTTGTGCGAATGGCATCCCCGGCGCGTTGCCGGCTCTGGGGTGGAAGGAGGCAGACACCTGGCATGTTGCACACCTCTGTGCAGTGGTTGGATTGGAAGCAGAGCTAAAAGTAGTGTGTTTTGAGCAAGGATGAGAGAGCAAACCTTTCTGAGCGAATGCTGTTGAGTTCTGTCTGTGCCCACCTGGAGCAGCTGAGGGGCTGTTCCAGCTGAAAACGATGCCTGCTGCTGAGCCTTCTGAAATTAGTGAGAGATGGAGGACTTGATTTTTAATCCAGGTTGTGTTTTGCTAGACGTGGCTTCTGCTTCTCTCCCAGGATGGGAGCCCCTGCACCTGATTCACATGAGCTTAACCCTGTCAGGAAGTGATGGTTCCATCCTGGGTGACCCTCTGGGTTCAAATGACTCTACTACCCGTTCAGAAAGTTTTAGCCTGATTTAGGTATTTCACCTTTGGAGCATGAGGACCCTTTCACCAGTGGTCTGTGGCATTCAGTGTCAAACCAGGCATCAGATCGAGCTGAACAGTTAAATGTGTGGGGTATATAGTGTTGCTGCTAAAACAGTCTTGAGCGTTGCAATCCTGGGCTCTTGAAAGAAGCCAGAGCAGTTTCTCTAGTGACTCTTTAAAATAAATACTAATTTCTTGGTCGGCTTTGGGGCTTTTTTTGGGGCGTGCATTCTTGGGGCTGGTGCTCTGGAAGATGTCAGGAGCTGTTCACATGGTTTTAGGAGCCTTGTGTCCCAGTGTCCACCCGGAAGCCCAGCGTTTCGCTATGTCTTGAGTCACAGTCGCTGCTTCATTAATGTGCGTCTTATTTAGGACATGCTTTTCCCAGTGTGTGTGCTTTTAGCTTGAGAGAAGTATTACTTGCAGTAGTGATGGTTTTCTTCAGAGGTGGGGGTGCCTCAAGGTTCATCATGTCTTTCCTTGCTCTCGAATGTTGCGGTATGAGGCATGCGCCACACAGCACATCCCAGGAAACAGTTGGGTATTTCCAAAGTGCAGTGGGGAGCACAGTTAAAAACAAACCCATGATGGCTGCAAGACATTTGCTGCTGCTGGTGGCATTCCCCAGTCCCGTACCCGCTGTGGGGGTGTGAGGAAAAGGGATGTGCATGATTTGGCTTTTGGAGGAGTTGCTTTCTGTAGCTCGTAGCTTCTGCAAGATGTAGGGGCTTGGAGAGCATTGGTCAGAGCTCCATGACGCAAGCGGAGCCCAGTAAATCGGCCGGCACAGCCTTATCTTTTATGGGAATCATTCATAGAGTGGTTTGGGTTGGATGGGACCTCTAAAGGTCATCCAGTCCAACCCCTGGACGGGGACATCTTCTGCTGGCTTGCTCCAAGCCCTGTCCAACCTGACCTTGAACACTGCCAGTGGTGCAGCATCATTGTTGCTGAGCTGGAGCTTCACGCTGGCTGCAGGAGGTGGGATTTTGAGTCAGGAGCTGAACGACAGGCTACTTGAATGTGTGCTGATGGCGTCTACTGGAGTTTTCCTGTTAGCAAAGAGTCTTCAGCTTGGTTTTACCTGGTCAGTCTCCACGTCCCACTTGTCAGCTGCTGCTCAGGTTCTTGAGAACTTCAGTGTCCAGTGAAACTAGCTTACCTTGCCTCTGGGCTGTTCAAATTTGGGCCAGCCTGAGCCAACAAGCTCAGAGCCGCCAAGTTCCACGCGAGGTCTTAGCTTTTCCATGGAGCTGCCCCGTGCTGACCTGGACCTACTTAATGGATGTTTTTATGGTATCGTGGGCTGCAAGGAGAAAGAACTTCATCTCTTTGTGTTGTTACTGGAGCTGTACTGGTGCAGCCGATACAGGCAAACCTGCAACAAGCGAGTGCTTCCTTCAAGAAGACACCAACCTCATCCTTGGCCACAGTGTTCTGAGGGCAGAGGACCTTCTCAAACAACTGAGACATCGGTGGGGTTGTTGCACAGGTCAAGATGGATCGCTTGAAGAGTCCTGAGGATTTCTGTAGCTCACGTCTGCACCCTACAATGGAGACGAAAGGTGCTGCAGCAGGTTCCTTTGCGTTCGCTGTGGCTGAAATGTATTTATCTGCTGCTTCTTCATTCTGCTGCAGGGAGATGTCCCCAGCTTGAATTTAGCTCCATTTTGGGGTAAGATGGCCATCCTGCATCCATGCAGGCTGGTGGCACCGGTGGGGCTTGGTGGTGCACGTGAATGATTTGGTGGGGTTGGGACTTGTGGTTAGTGCTTTTGAGCACCCTGTTGATTTTTTTTAATGTGACTTGATACGGATTCAGCAGTCTAAAACTTAAGGTTTTTGGTTGTGGCTGTTCCTACAGGGTTTATTTAAATGTGCATTTCAGCTGGAGAGACTCACAGGCTGCTCCGTGTTCATGTCACTTTGGGACTGATTATTTTTTGCTTCCCGTCAGCATCTGGATTCTATTTTCTGCTTTTCTCTAGGGAAAATGATGGGTAATGCTGGTGCCCTTGGCACAAGGTGGAAGCTCCTGGCAAGTGTGCTGTGGTTAAATACCCAAATCCAGGTCCTTGAGTATATTCTAATCCACTTGGGAGATGCTAATGGAAGGGAAAGGCTCAAAGGCTCTGTTTTACACCTGCATTTCCCTTTGAACAGTCCTCCCCTTTACTAAGGAGACTAATGATGGTCCCATGAGGTGCAAAATCAAGAGCAGTAATGGAGAAACTTGGCTCTCGCTGCCTGAGCATACCTGAGGGTTTCTCAGCTCTGTGCTTAAGCCTTAATGGCTTTGAAAAGTCAGTTTATTTGAAGAAAATTCTCTTTGTACATCCAAATTTGTCTCGGTTGTGGGAGGAGACTTCACCTGCTCACCTGGCCAGCCAGTAAGTTACCAAACAAGTTTATCACTTGGGTTTATTGTTTTTGATGCCATCTTGAGAGTGTTCCCAGCTGGACCTGAACTGAGGCTGATTGCTTGCAGTGGAACTGAATTCAGTGAAGTGGTTGTTGGGTATCTTCAGGAAGGAGATGTGGATGCCATGCAGCGCTTCCCCTTCCACTCTTCCATTGCCTTTTTCCTGCTTCATCTACAGCACATTTTCTGTACCAGTTCTCTTAAAAACGAAGCCTGAGGTCTGTAGATTTGCTCTTGGAGAAGTTGTCCTCTCCCTGGTTTTTGGTACCCAACACTGAGTCTTACTACCACTGTTGGGTTTTGAAGCTTGTCCTTCTGCCCTCCATTCTTTTGCAGCTTCCATCCACTGCTCTGTTTTTCCTCCTTTTCCATCTGCTTGTGGTCCAGAAAGTCAGTGTGGAGCAAAGGCAGGGTAGATCTGCAGCGTTTAGCTTCAGAGGAGATTAAAAAAGGTAGGAAAATTAAACTCCACACTTTGGCTTTGAGTAGTTGAGGTCCCTGTGGTTTCTGCCAACCAAAATGCGTATAAATAGGAAAATGGTGCATTTTTCCAGGAGCTGGCTGGGTGTGAGCCTGCTGAGAATACTTTTCTCCTTTGATTTTCAGCGTTTTAGGTCTGCATATGGGCAGTGCTTCTCTATAGTTTAGTAATTAAAGATGGAATGATGTGCGTGAACGGGACAAGGAAAGTTGCGGCCTCGGGATGCCTCAGTGGGAGGGTGTGCTTGATTAGCTGGGTTTCTCAAAAATGAGGAAATTTAGCAGCTGTAGGCTACCCAGGGAATATATTTTGAGCTTGAAGTTGTTCTGTGTACCTTTAGTCACCAGACACGTGCTCAGGTAATTACATACTCCAACAAGAGCAGCTAATACACGAACTCAGCTCTCCTAAGTACTACGGTCCGGTGATCACAGAGTAAAGAGGCGGAGAAATCTCTGTTTTTTAAAAGCTTTCCAATGGTTCTCTGGGCGTAATTGTTTCTAATTTTCCCTCTGTGATTTAATATTTTCCTTGCAATGCCTAAAAGTGGGCTTCAAGTGGGTAGGTGACAGCCTTCCTTCGACGTCCTGCAGTAGAGAGCTGTTGACGTAATTCTAAATATAATTTGTTTGTGTGTATATTTAGACACGGAGAGAGGATTTATAAACACCTATTTTTAATAGAACCAGAAGCATGAAGAAAAATCAATGTTTGCCGTAGGTATTTGACCTTAGTCACAATTAATACACTGGCTGCATTTGATTAGTTAGATGATTTAGATTTATTAATGAGCCGGGCCGTGCTGTGCAGGTGGAGCTGTGCAGGATGCTTTAGTGCAGCTTCCTTGGTGCTATGGGAAGTGATTAGGAGCCGAAATGCTGCAGTCCAGAGGCTGAAAAAGATTGGTTTTGGATTTTTCTTGACTTTTTTCCTGACTTTTCCCATCATTCTTTGTTTTGTAAACTTCCGTAATGCTCCATCCCTACAGCTGCCCCTTGCCAGTGAGCTTCTGCCCTTAGAATCTGTCCCAGAGGGCTGATAAGACCTGCAATTCAAGACAAATGCAGGCCAGCAATCAAAATTTAACCCGAAATATCGATATGGGAGGTTGAGGGGTCGGACCAGGTGTGGGGAGGGAGCCGGAGCAATGTTCAGTGTGAAGCACCATTTTCAGGCTCAAACGTGACTTTACCCACCATCGCTCAAAGATTTTGGAGTTTCCGCAGCATCACATTGAAGCTGCGTTATTACCTTCTTATTTGAAATGCATCAGCGGAGGTTTGCAGCTGCAAATTAGAAGTGTGTCATTCTGGGTTAGCAGAAAACAATTATTATTAACATTTTGCAGCCTTCTGCTACAAAGTTTGATGCTACAAAATGTCAAACATTAATTTATCCTACATAGATATCCAACAGAAAAAACTCTGGAGTCTGGTACTTGCATTTTTCTTGCACAGCCACTTCCCAACTTGCACTTTTTTTTATTGCAAATTTCTGGTATAAAGAGGGATGAAGGGGGTTCAATTTTTCTGCTCCTACACTAATTTCCCTGCCTGGCATCACCTTGTGTTCAGCATTGCCACAGCAACCGGCTGCGATGCTGCAGAGCAATAGTGGGGTGCAGGTTTTCACTCCTTAGCTCTCATTTCTTCTTGCCTTGTGAGGCTGGGTTTAATCTCACTAAAACAGTTTGATTTAAAGCACTCGGTTCTCCAGGAGTTGGTGTTGCAGCAAGCTTGGGCTGATTTTCTTTTATTGAATTGAGAGCAGCTCCCAAGATGTCTCCCACTGCTGACTTAACCTGCCTGGCAGGTTTATAATAAGACAATTCAACTTCATCTATAATTGCATAAGAAATAAATACATTCAGGATTTTATATTAAAGCAGCAACCTTAAGCTTGGCTGGGGTATTGTGGCATTTTATTTATGGCACTGAGCTTTTTTTGGGGTGCATGGTGCTGTTTTGACCCTTTGAAGTCTGAATTTAGTGATGCCTGATTATTGGAAAGTATCTTTTTGTGAAACATGGGATGAGTTTGGGGTAAGGATGGGGTGTTCTGTGAGTTCTGACTTCGATATGGTGAATTATGAAAGTGTTTGGTGCTCTATGTATATCTGTGAATTATAAGGTGACCTCACTATGCTGGCTGAAGGTGAAAAAGTCATTAAAATTGAATGGTTTTGCCTCTGTGAAGCTTTTGTCACAGTGTTGGCTGTCATCTCCACACTGGGCACATCCAGCTGCATGGACAGCACAGATGTTTCCCCCTCACCCAGTGACACCAGGCTCTTTGGGTCAGGGGAGACCTCCTCATCTCCCATCAGTGGGACCACTGCTGTGGTCAGTCTTTTAATGAAGCAGGTAGACTTCACTGACCCCAGCCTGCAGTCTGAAACAGAAATCCTTATTTGCAAGGCATGTTAAGAGACAAAAGATGACCTGCAGTGCCAGGGCAGGTATTTGTTATGTAGATTTGGGGATGCCTTGATAAGGTCAGGTTAGGAATTTGCTCACCCATAGAAGGAAAACCCAGCAGATGAAGCAGGATGGTGCTTCCTGCAGAACGTCTTGTCCTGCTGATAGCACAGGGAGGTGAAGGAGAGGTACAGCTCCTGGTGTTACCCAGCCCATAAATGCAGCAGAAGGTGCAGTGTAGCCTGGGGCTGCCCGGAGGGTCCTTTTCAGCCCTGGTGAGTGGGAAGGACCCATCCTGCCTTGTGCTTTCCTGGGGCGGCTTTTCTGCTCAGTGGGGTCAGATTTTCCCCTTTTTAGCACACAGACCTCATTACCCAGAGCCATCGCTCTCATCAGATGAAGCCTCAAAGTCTCTGCGTGTCCTGTGCTGGTCGCTGGTAGTAATGGTTGTAAGTCAGCTTAGATATTTCTGATTATTTTATTCTTGCTTTTATTTTAAAGGCTATCAAGTTCCTCACCTTCTGCTTCCCCTCTCGCTGCAGAGAGAAGCATTGGTATATCTTGAGCTGGTATTTTTTGGAAGCTGGGTGTAGACACTTGCTTTTCATCAGGATTTAAATACTGAAATTATTTTCCTGGTATCAAACATCTTTAACTTAATTAGTTCAGTTCAGCAGGTGCTGAACTTCCTCTTTGCAGCCTGCTGACTGCATGGGATGGCAATTTGAGCAAAATTAAAAAACATTGGGATTTTTTCTTCCTAATTCTACTAATTCCTTTCCCTCCAAGCCTAGAAATGTTTCTGGGGTGTAGCCTGTGAATGCTGTGCTGTGACAGTCAAGTCACACTGCTCTGCAGGAGGGACATGCAACTGTCCCTGCTGCAGATGCCCTATATGAGAGGGAGTTTTTCAGAAGGCTGGCACTTGCTTTCTCTCCTTTTGTTAATGAACTTGGAGGGCGTTTACTATCTGCAGCAGAACATTAGAAGGTTTTTGCTGCTTCTTGTGGTGGTGAGCAATTCCGGCGTGCAGGGTTGGTATCCCCGGAACTGTGCGATGGGGGTAGCTGGGATGTGTGACACAAGCTTAGTCCTACGAGTGATTTTGTGCTGGTAGGAGAAATGCTTTGTTGTATGGTTGTGCCATGGTGGGGCCTGTGCTTAAACCAGTGTCACAGCCTTGGTGTTGCAAACACTGTGCATAGGCGTCTGAAAGTGTGGCCTGAAAAACCTGGAAATAAATAAATGTGGGGTGGAGGGGACAGATAAAAAAATATGGGAATGGGGATAACTTGTGACTTGTTCAGGGTCACACACAGGCTGTTGCAGAGCTAGAAACCGACCCCAAGCTTTTAAGCCTGGCCTAACCCCTGCCGTAGGAATAAGGTTTTAATCTGGATGCTGTGAGTGCCCTGCAGCAGTTTAGAAACCTGCTGTGGACTGTTGGTTTTAATGCAGTTTTGGAGTTTTCTTGTGTATCTCCTGTGTTTCTGGCAGTACCATGTGCGGAGACTGCGATGTCAAACCACCCTGCAATGTCAAACCTCCCTGCAATGTCAAACCACCCTGTGTCTTCCTGTGCTTGGCTGTTGAAGGTGATAAAATGCATTTGTGTTAGATCCAGCCTCATCCATCCCCAGGGGTAACTGCAGCCCTGGACTGACAGACAGCTCAGGGGTGTGTATATATTTTAGGAATTAATTGCATCAGATAGGGGAAATGCAGTTTAAGATTAGCTTGTATGTATGAAATACTTCCTTTTGTTGCCTTTTGAGACAGGGGTTTTGAGACAGGGGTTACCTGAAATGTGATCACATTTAAATTTTGTTGATGGGAAGATGCTAACTCTAAAATCTGCTGATGAAATTTCTCCTTCCCTGCTCCCAGAGGAGGAGGAAGCTTTCCAAGGACTGATGATCCCACAGTACTGAGCCAGAAACTGGTTTTAGGTTAACATGGATTTGTGCCCTCTTCTTTTGGCACCGTTGCTCTTTCATTTCCCCCTCCAGTCTGTCCTCTTCCTTTCCCTTGCCGTGTCAGTGCTCTGGTCGGTAAACCCCTTGCCTGGCTGCCATGGGAACAGCATTGCTTATGAGGATTGCTGTAATCATTTCCAACTTGACTTCTTCTTTAGATGTGCCCTGGCACCGAGCAGAAAGGGAAGAGCAGGAGCTGTGTGCGTGGTGGTGAGTTTGAAATTCCGGGAAGGAGCAGGGTCCTGCGATACCTTTATTGGAGCAGAAGACTTCTTCTTAACTGAAGTTCTTAGCAGAAGTTTTCTTCTTAACTGAGTCTTTTTCCTGAAGTAGAAGATGTTAGCTTCTCTAAAACAGTGATATTATTAACACACAAATAACCAAATAATTGGTAAATGAAGCTTTGGTCTGTAAAGAAAGAAAATGAACCCCAAAACCTACATACTCCTGCCAATGCCTCTTCTCTGACCCACCTTTGCAAAAGGAGGAGCAGCAAAGGCAAATTGTTTTGTTTTCAAAAATCATCCTTTTCCCCCTTTAGTTCTTCCCCTTCTCTTTAGGGTTTGGTTTCTGTTGGGTGAATCTTCCTGGAGAAGGGTCTGCATGGGCTCTACCAAACCCAAGGCTTAATCCACAGCTTGGGCATAAGTCCCTTCACTTGTGCTGCCAGCTGGCAAAGAATAGGCATATTAGCTCATGCCATTTCTTCTTTTTCTTCTTTTTTAGCTTATATTTTTCCCAGCTGTGGAGAAACAGAGAGTAAATGCTTGTAGTAAAAATTTATAGTGCTCTGAGTTTTCCATATTGTGTCATAATGCCTCTTGAATATGTTCTCAGTGGCTCTTCTCCAGCCGGATGAGAAATGGGACCCCAGGCTAGCCTGGAGTGGAAGCTGCAGCACTTTAGTTTCTAAATCTTCATACCTGCTGTTGAAATTGCTCGTGTCTGGGGTTTTGTCTTGATTTATAAAGTTCATTTCAGGGAGCATTCACTGGTGATTGCGAGTGACTCCACCAGTCACCTGTATTAAAAGAAAATTCACTTTCTGGCATACCCGTGGCTATGCAGGATGTCACTCATCCCTTAGTTTTATAATGAAAGAAGAAATACTTATTTTCGGTGTGTACAGCTACTTGTTTTCCTGGCACGTTCAGTCCTCTCTGTTCTTTCCTATTTCAGCACAGGAGAAATGGTTTCTCTTCCCCTGCTCCAAACTTACAACTCCAAACCCAGAGAAAATATATAAAGCAGGAAACGCTGATTTAGGAAAGCACAGGGGATGGGAGAGCTGGATCTGTGGGATGTGCCGCAGGGACAGGTATATGCTTACAGCTACCTTGACCTCATTTTCTGGTGAGCTTGGCTTGGTTTCACAATTCTGTTTAAATAAGATGTTTGATACTGTTAGTGATTTTTTTCTCCCCTCCTGGATGTGCTTTAGCCTTTCCTCTGTCCATGTTTTTTTGTGGGAAGGAGCAGGATTGTCTATTAACTTCCCTGCTTTTTTTTCTGGTTGTACATTATCCAATTGTGATGTGGTATTTTTGGGAGGAGGGACCCATTTGGATATTAAAAGCTCAGAGTCCTGTACAAAAGATTTCACACCAATTAGCACCGTGTTTCAGTTAATCACAGGGCCCGCAGCATGTTTGTCCTTACTTTTTATCTCTAGCCAGCCACATTAGAGACTAATAAATCTAAGTGGGAGATAGTGCTTCAGCCCTGTGAGTATTTTATCAAGTTGTTTTGGTTTTGAGGGTGGCAGGAACTGAAGGAGAGCAGCAGGGAGTGAACTTCATCTGCAGAATCTCAGAGGTGCAGCCAGCCATTTCATCACCAGCTGGGCAGCAGTGAAATCTGCCTGGATATTTAGGATCTTGTTGGAACCATGGATTTCCAACTGAGGTGTTAATTTGTTGTGTTGCCTTCTGGTTTGCTTAGCCCTGGCGCTGTGGATGAAGGTGGTGATGGATCCATGAGCAGCTCTGGAAGTCCATCCTCATCCCCACACTGGTAGGATGTTTCTGGCCTAAGCAAAACAGTCTGGAGGTTGGAATTTTCTTCCGCTGAGTGCTGATGTTTTGTGTTTTCTCTCCTTTCTTCAGAAAGAAGTGTAGTTGCTGAGTCAGGTAGGCTTTCAGATGGACCTGTGCTGATGCTGGCACAATACCCCATCGTCAGCTTAAAGCAAGGTGAGCTGAGTGCCTGCTGGGATAAGGCTTTTTAAGCTGGCAGGGTTTAGTCTTGCAGATGTTTAGATCTGTTAGCTTTAGGCTTCCAGATTATTCTCTCTTATGAAGAAGAAACTGAAAAAAATGAAAAGAGACCACATGGGAGATGAGGCTCTTCAAGTTTTGTCTGAATGCAGACCAGCATTTGTCATTTAGACTTCCGGAACCTGAGGGCATGTTTGGTTTTTGTTTGCTTCTTTAGCGTAAGCAAAGCCCTGCATGTAGTTCAGATTATGGCATGAAGTCTCATTCATGTCAAGCTGTTTAAGCATCTAAAAAATGCTGGAGCTGCTGAACCTTAGAGTTAAAATACAACCTCATGTTTTTATTAACATGCCTGTGACAAAACTGGGATGTTTCCGTAAGTGTAGGAAAGCTGTTTCAATATAAAGAATTTTGATAAAAATGTGGGTCTGTAGCCTTAAAAAAAAGCCTTTCCTGCAAATACAGACCCCTCTGTATGACATGGGGTTTACTTGCTGCCGTGGTTCTGTCGGGTGCAATTGTGCATTTGTGGGGTGTGTGCAAGGACGTCTTGCTCTCAACTGATCAATATTCATCACTAGTTAATCAGATCTGACTGGCAGATGGGTAGAATTGTTCTTTAAGTTTTATATTAGGGGCAGACTAAGGAAATTGCCCCAACAGGAAGATGGTGCAGCTTCCTGCTTTGGGCATTTTCTTTTAGTTTAATTTATTATCCACTTGTTTGTAAGGTCTTCAGTTTTGCTTTGAGTTTTATTTTATGTTTTAACAATCCCTTTCTCCTGACATTTATGGAAATGAGCCACTGAGTGTATGAATCCAATGCTAATTTTAATAACAGTCTTCCTTTTGTGCACCTGCAGACAGCAGGGTGCAGCCGGAGGGAAAAAAAGTGGGATTGCTCTAAACCTCTGGTGCTGGAAATCTGCTGGAAAACCTCCGGGTTGTGTGTTTGGATGGATCCCCAGCTTGCATACGCTCTTGTTGTGCTGAGCCTCCTGCGTGCCAGCTCCTTCTTCAGGCTTCTAACACTGGGATTTTATGTAACTTCAAACCCAGCGTGGGAGGAATTTGGCAAAAGGGTTTCAAGCGAACAGCAGTGCGTTCACTAATTTTGGAAATCTATTTATATGGTTTTTTGATCTGGGGCGAAGGAAGAGGTTGTAAATGGAAATGGGATCCGTAACGCAAGCCAGCTGCCTCCTTTAGTAAGGTTAACCTGTGCGAGGGCACCTGTAACAAGGTGGGATGGATTTTGGCGAAAGGCAGAATGGTAATTCAGGAGGGAAAAGCACAACTGAAGTCCCACTGCGGATAGGGAATACTGCTCTTTCCTGTGTGAGAAGAATTGCTTTTCTGTCCAGGAGACATGAAATTGTTAATGTGGGTGACTAAGACTATAGAAGATACGTTACCAGTAATGTCATCTCTGCTTCATTCTTACATATTTTATTTTAAGCCAGTTTAATTCATGCAGTGTCTTCTATTTTGTACCTTCTTAACTGTTTTCTGTCTTCTAATATTTTGATTTCTCGCTTGCCACCATTAAGCTGCTCAAATTTCAGCAATTTCCCCCACACCAAGTGGCTTTAGAGCAGCAAGATGCCCCATGGGAGTGTTGAAGGCCAAGTTGGATGGGGCTTGAAGCATTCTGGTCTAGTGGAAGGTGTCCCTGCCTTTGTGGAGCGACTGTCTCGGGGTGGAAGATGCTGAGCCTGCCATCTTGTTTGGGTAATCTGCTGTTGTGGCTTTGAGCCAGGGCATGAGCTTACAGCTGGCCCGGATCATCCCATGATTCCTGCTGTTTTGTAGGCTGCATTCTTGGAAGAGAAAGTTTTATTCTTAGCTTTCAGTTTTTGGAGACCTCTACTTTGCGTTCTGGCCAGCATTTTAGCTTATCACTGTTTTTTAGCTTAATACTGGTTTTATGCAATGTTTCAGCAGCAAGAGGAAAAATGGGTTATTAAGAGAGATTAGTTACTCCTTTACTCTATTTTAGTATTAATTTTAAATACTAAATTTCATTACCTGTCTCCCAATACATACCTACTTAAATCTGTGTTCATATTTATAAAGAGACAGTTATTTCCTTTTGATTTAGGACCACCAGCTTTCATCTGTTTTTATTCTGTGCTGTATCACAACATGTCTGGTTATGGATGTCTTGAAAATCATCATAGAATCATTTAGGTTGGAAATGACTCTTAAGATCATCGAATCCAACTTTCATATCATAGAATCATAGAATGGTTTGGGTTGGAAGGGACCTTAAGCTCGTCCAGTTCCAACCCCCTGCCACAGGCAGGGACACCTTCCACTAGACCAGGCTGCTCAAAGCCCCATCCAGCCTGGCCTTGAACACTGCCAGGGATGGGGCAGCCACAGCTTCTCTGGGCAACCTGTGC
>WTXV02034735.1:0-38854 GCA_009823435.2 Nymphicus hollandicus | reverse complement strand
TAGCTAACTAAATATACCCAACTATTTTCTCCCTATCACAGAAAAATGTTTAAGACATAACATGAGAGTTCAGTTTGCTGCTATCTCCATTTCACTTTATATTCTTGCACCCATTTCAAGCCATTTGGGCAAGACACAGCAAACAGGAACCGGAGTAACAGTGTTCAGAGAAGACAATGCTACACATTTGGCTACTGCCCCAGGTTATGAACACACTGCTCTGTGAGAGGTGGCTCTTCTGCAGGAGACTACCACTTCTAAAAAGCCCATGCAGCTTCATGTTTTCAACAGATTATTACATTAAGCCCAATTAAAATTTCAAGAGGCAATAAGCACCCTTTGATTATTGCATCCATCCACTTCTGCTTCAAAACCCTTCCAAAGGCAATTCAAACAACCGTTCTGATTATTTTGTGGACAAAACCCTCAGCTTTGAACACTGCGGTACTGTGTTTAATTGACTGCTTCTTAATGCTACCATTCCCACAAATCATCTCTGCCTGTTGCTTCCTCTCTCTTCATACAGCCTTGTGGTGGTAGTGAGTTAGTTCAGATACCACATGCTACAGCACTGAAGCCTCCAAACAGCATCTGGATGCAAAGACTGAACTCTTGACAGAAGCATTCACTTCAGAGGTAAATACTGATCTGTCTGGAGATGGACTTCTTTCTTCCTCTACCCTCTGGTTCACTGTAACAATGACATAACTCTTCTCCATATGGAGCTGCTTCATCTGTTATTCCTATTATTCCCAAAATCTTACAGGACCAGACTGTTTTTGTGAGATAATACATTTTTCTACAAAGGGATTAACTGTATCATAACATCTATCTCACATAGTTTAGCTCAAACCTATACAGGATGCAAGATTTGCATGTGAAATTCCACTAGACGTTTGGAGCACGGACTGAGATGGACGCAGGCCAGATAGACAAATGGCACCTACCCAGGGATCAGCAGTCACTTGATCCCAGCACAGCCACCACTATTCTCAATGTATGGGGATCACGAAGCCAAAGTCCTACATCACAAGTCAATTTAACAGCATTAAAGCTTCCTTGAAAAACATTTACTCTACAGATTTGCACATCACTGTCATTCTTGTTGAAAATGAGTTTTTAAGTAAGAATCTATAGTTCAGTGGCTTCCATAAGGAGAGACCAAAATGCTGGCTGAGGGCATAGCTCAACAATCAATTTAATAAGCACAAGACATCTCCCCATAGGTGTCATTTCCCATTTCACATTTCACATTACCTGTTCCATTTTGTTAGGAAAAGCATCCATGAGGCACACAATGGACTGGAAAGAACAGACATGAACAAAAAAAACCTGAGCAGGAAAAGGCAGGGGGAAGAAGAGTGAATTTCCTTACTCACTTATTTCCTTATTTATATGGATTTCAAAAAACAAGAGAACCCTCCTTGAGCAGGGGGCTGGACTACATGATCTCCAGAGGTTCCTTCCAGCTAAGGAATTCTGTGATTCATCACAATACAAAATGTGCTATTTTCCACTTCTTTCTACTACCTACTGATGTAAAGATGTAAAAAGGAATGTAAGACATTATTCTCAGTCTCTACACTTCCACTCAAAATATATTTTATATTTAAGGTTCTGTGTATCCAAAGAGAATTAAAACTTTTCAACTTATCTCCCATAAAAAACACAGCCTGCCTCTTACCCCATTAGTACTAGTTTTAGTAGAGTTAGTAGACGTGTGTTCACAATCATCATGGATATTCCAATTGGGGAGGAGATTCAATGTCACAGATGATATTATTTTGAATTAGATGAATATACACAAAGTCTTTGATTCCTATTATGCTCAGGAAAAAACTAGGAAATGTTTTCTTAAAGTACAGCCAAAAAAAGAGACCATTGTTTCTCCTGCGGTCGGGTTTTGTTCACGATGTTTTCCCTCCAAATAATGCCCATCTTCCTGTGTTTACATTCATATACCAACAAATAACAGTCACTAAAGAGTTTCAAGTGGCCTCACGAGTGTGGTTTTGGCCTCTTTTTTTTTTGGGGGGGGGGGTACTTAAATGGAAGGCTGTTCTGTTTGTGTCTGTGTGCACTCGCAAATGTGTGCACACGTGCATGCATGAGCCTGTAAAGACTAAATTGGCTTCTACTATGTTGAGCAAAAAAATGGTTTAGCTGTTACTTACATTTATACTAAATAAAGGCCACTGGTAATGCTCATGTAATTTAACAAGATGTCAGTCTCTACCATCATTCTTGCACGGAATGGCACTTGCATTGCGTTGTTAAATGTCACAGTTAAGGTTGCTCAGGCATCTTAGCTATGCAACTGCAACATTCTCCGAATTTCTTGAGTTTTAACACTGGTTTTGATATACCTACAGAATTTCTGTGATGTTTATCCTTCAGTTCAAGTAAATTATCACAACCATATTGAAAAAAAAATAAAAAGACCAAAACCAAAATACTTCAGAGTTCATATGTTGAAATGTTTGCAAAAATTGATACAAACCCTGCATTTTAGACCAAGAGTTAAACCTTTATATTCACAGTCATTCCTAAGCTCCACTGTCTCCCCCATCCTGTCTTTAGAAAGTCTTCAGCTTTTGGTTTCAGTTGTCCTACCCTGTGTCAAACTATAGCCATAAAATACGAGTTTTACAATAGCCTATATTTTATAACCCACAAAGTAACTTTTGAAAATCCCCAAAAATAAAACCACAGACCGTGTGGCTAAACAACAAGGCCAGCAGACTGTTAGAGGTAATAAAATACCATTTAAGAAGTTGAAGTCATACCCAAACAAGTTCAGAACCACCAGTACCGGCACATTCTATATAAAATCACAATAAAAACCGTCAAGAATATTTGAGAAACAACTTGCTAAAAGCATAAGAACTAATACCAGATCCTCCCTGAACATGCAAAAGCAGGAAGCCTGCCACCATCCGCAGGGAAAACAGGAGATGTAAGAGCATGTCTTCAAATGAGAAATGACCATTGGAAGAAAGTGACATGAATTTGGAAGTACTTTTAATGAAGTAACTTAGGGTGATGCCTCTCCCCCTGCCTCCCTTTTTTTAATGGGAAGGTATTGAAAGCTGTGTCTCAAATCAAAGCTTAAATAGAAGGATTTTAGAATTAAAGTAATAAAAAAAACAAGAATAAAACCTACTGTGTAACTAACTGTGGCATTGAAACTAACACTTTTCTTTGCCCAAGAAAGCTTCTACAAAGGTAAACCACAGAATATGAAAAACATGCCAAGCAAAACTTAAATAACTGGTCTTCTAAACACAAGAAGAAATGAGAAATCTTGAGAAAGTCATCCTGACCTATTAAAAACAAAGATATTTACAGCTTATAAAGTCCCAATATCACAAATTGCTACAAGCTTGGGTAAGAGAGTGGAAGTATTTTTGCTGGTCACATATTTTTCCTTGGAAACCTGCAAACACCCTCTCTTTGAAACAGGACACCAAACTATCTGGAGCTCTGGTTTGACCCAGAGTGTCCATTCTTACGTTACTGCCAATTCTGCATGGATTTCAATGTGCAAGAGTTTGTATTCTGTATACTTTGAATTACTACTCCAAACTCCCCCACAGCAGAGGTTCTCCCCAAACTGTTCAATCTCTTGCTGATCATAGCCTCCAAATCCCAAAGATGAGCAATTTCCTAAGTATGGAATCAAAATGGTTTACAAAACGGTTTACAAAACCTGGCCCTTAAAAATTGCTGGTAGGAAACAAATGCCAAAGAACATCCTTTTTCAAGACTAAATATATAGCCTGATATAACAATTCTCAACACTTGAATTTTTAGCTATCACCAAAAAAAAGTTACAAAGTCTAAACCAACACAAATGTGAAACCTCGTAATTCCCAAAGAATCATTAAGTTAAAATTATCTGGTTTAACATATACTAATACCTAATGATTTTGAGCATAATTTTAATAAAGCTTTATGGAAATCAGAGTTAAACTTTTCATTCACATTTGAGGTTTCTAATCCTAAATGTGCTTTGATGAATCAGCTACTCTGAGAAATTGTTTAACAATAAATACTAAGTCTACACTCACAGTACTCAATACACACAGCAATCATAGGCTAATTTCCTTTTTTTCCCTTGCCACAGAACAGAAAATATTCCCTGTAAAAACTTAAGCTAAATTTGTGCCAAATTTACCACTTAAAGACAAATTAAAGAGACATGAAACTAAAACAATAAAATGTTGTATTGTGAAAACCACGGAAACCTAAACTGACTTTAAATTTCAGTTATTTTAAGTACATATTTTCAGTCCTTTTACATACAGTGTATAATGAAACATGAAATGCATGTGCATGCACACACAGTTTTTATTTATATGTGACATGCAAGTTTCATTTGTTGCTCTTTTTTTTAAATGTTCACACAAAACCAGTTCAGAAACCTACAAGAAGGGGGTATAATCACTATTACAGATATAGTCTAGTCTGATTTTGGGTACACCAAGTGACAACACATACGTTCTCTTGGAGCTTTCCAAATTTTAGGCAGCACCTTTATGTTCTAAAGATTTCAGCCAACAATGATATATGTTAAGATATTATTTGCTAGCTCAGCCTTGGCAATTTTACCTTTTGAATATTTGCAGATGTTTATGCCCCCATTCCCATCTCCTGTTGTCATCCAGCCAAGTTGTAAGTTTCATACTTTCAACCTTTCCTATAATTTAATTTTTCCATCCCTCTACCCCTTAATTAACTTCATGGTTCACATTGTTGGATGCTCATATTTTAAACAAAAGTCAGGCATCAATATATTTTAAAACTGCAGTAAAGATAAATTACATTATAAAATAAAACATTATGAGCTTCTGAAAATGGAAAAAAGAATGGTATTGATTACAGAAGACTTCTCGCTTCCTGTAAACATTTCTATCTCGCACTCTCTCTCCCTCTCTCACACACACACTTTAAAGGAAAACCAGAAACAAGAGTTTAATTAAACACCACAAGTCTGAATTTCAAATCACTGAATAAACAGATGGCCATGCTTCATAGACTGCCAACAGTCTATTCCAATTAACTGGGATTGGTATTAATGTAATGCCATGGAAGCTAGAGGATTTGAACCAAAGTAACATACACAAATATATATGTGCAATAGTTATAAATAGTATAATGTTATTACCACTATATAAAATTGGTAACAGCAAAAACAAAGGAGGCTTCTATTTAAGACCATCATTAAACCCAGATATCTCCTTTAAGTGTACCAGGGTGCTTCCTGGTACTTGCATAGACTTCAAATCCAGCTGACTTTGTAAAGAATGGTTTTAAAAGATTAAATAAAGGTGCCCTCAGCTTTTCTACTAACAAGCTCTAATATTGGACTTCTACTCAGTATTATTATGGTCCCAAGTATGGCAATATTGAAGTATATTGGCTTACATAGCTAAGCATTTATTAAGCTAAAACTAATATGGTGTTCCTTGAGTAGAAGGATCTCCAACACTTCTGCATTCAGTAGAACTTTCCTTTGCATAAGTACTAAAAAGGACACTTGCTATTACTAATACTGAACTTAAGGGTGAGCATCTACACAAGTTTTCAACAGTGTGAGACAGACTTAAATACAGGGGAAATTAAGACAAGTATAGGACTTCAAAAGCAACACAGGCTAGTTCTGATGCTCTTCAGTCTGACAAATTTTAGTTCTACACCCTGTTACCTTGCTCCTCCCACTATTTCCTGTAACAGGACTCTTAACTTTACAGTACTTGGGATATACTTTACATTACCTGAATCTGAACTCTGCAATTATTTTCATCTCTCCCTATACTGAACACTGTTACCTCTAACTATTGTGTTTGACACAATATTAGGCTTGTAACAGCACTTCTTTACAAGAGAACAGGTCCCTTTATGCATAACAAATGCAGTACATCCCTTCAGTGCAATACAAGATGAAAACTCACATGGCTATTATTTAAGTAAAAAGACCAAAATAAGCAACCAACAGGGATCAAATCACTGATTTAAAGACAGTACTGACAGATATATATATTTATATGTAAATAAATCATACAAATATATAATGTAGTCTGGAAATAATGCTAGTATTTTAATTCACCATTCATAGAAATACCTTAGTTGGAAATTGTAAACTAATTATAGAGAAAGATAGCAACTTTTTGAAATATTTATAAAAGTAGTAAATACCTGAAGTACTCACAGCAGTAGAGTAAGGGGTATGAGCTCCTGTATTTTCAGCCCAGCAGCCACAACCATAAAGAGCTGCCTAAGGAAAGAAGTGCATCTTTCATAAATTTAAGTATTCAGAGTTTTTGTTTGCTCCCTCCCCTAAAAAAGAAAATTAAGCAAACCCCCAAAAAACCAAACCAACCTAAACCCAAAAATTCCAACCCAATGAAAAACACCAAACCAACAAAAAAACAACTCCAAGTAAAATCCACTTATTAATAGAAAAGATAAATAGAAAATCTTAAGTCGATTACAATCCATCTTTCTTTCACTATTCTTCAGAACTGAGTGATTATCACAGACATATGGTAGTCTAACCTAATTTTAGAGAAAATGAGGGTACAGGTATCAAAAGACAAAATAATTCCAGCTGTTCCCTATTACATAAAGCCCTTTCCACTCTGCTATTCCAAAAGGAAACCTTAAATGCATTTCCAAACTACTTTTAGAACAGTGGCAAAAGTCAGCCAAGAATACAGCTGTGCACCCATGGAGTATGACATTTCCTATGTACCTCAAAATTCCTTTACCTAGTAACAAAGAATGCCTCTACCTGATATGTTCTTTCAATACCTCTGTCACCTCTATCAATTCACAAGATCATTCAAAAATTAATTAGGACAGCTTTCCTAAATATTAATGAAGATCTTAATTTAATGAAGATTAAAATCACTCTAATTATTTAAGAGACTTCTGGTGGTATTAAGAAGGTATATTCCTTGGGTAAGCCCAAGAAATTAACTTATGAATACCTCTGACAAGAGGTAACTAACTACAGGACAAGTTCTTACCTATTAATGTTTTATAACACTGATGGAGGAGACTGAAAACAAAACTTGCATTCCAATGCAGTGATAATGCCTTCAGAGTTTAATGGGAAGGAAGGGAGAACATCAGTTTGCTCCCTCAGCTCTTAACACCACAATTGCTTGTGACACTAAAGAGTCATTCCCAACTGAAAACTTATAATCACCTGACCAACTCTTCCAGGATGCTTTAGTGCTAAACCTCCACTGGAGACAGCAGCAGCAACATTTCCTTCTTGGTCCACAACAACTGCACCAACTGTATCCAATGTTCCTGAGTCATTCTCCTACAGGACACACAAACAGAAACAACCAGTAAAAATAGTATATTAAAATCAGCTTATACTTCTTGGGAGTATGCAAATTTACGTGCACAAAACCAAGTGACAGGCCTACCAACAAAATGGATTTGTTATCATGCATATTGTGCTGCCATTAATCTTCCAAAAATGCATTCATGCCTCAGGCAGGACCTGAAGAAAACTTCTCTGGAAACAAGAAGGTAATAAGTATCTCAGAACACATTCAATCACTAGATTACCTGCGTTTACTCACAGAAGTGCCAAAAATGCTTTTTCTTTAGTGGAAACTAAGGAAACTTGTCCACTAAGAAATTATTCAGCTACTTATTCCAAAGATGTTGTATCAAAAGGCTTTTTTCAAAAGCTTTGAGAGATGGCATTTTCAGAGACCCTGATCTTTAAAGCTATGTAAGAAAAAAAGAATCCATAAGATTCAAAAAGTATTCAAAGAAGCCGCTTACCATGCTCAGAATATCAGAATTTTCTCTTTACAAGATGGTATGATTTCTATATAGAGAAGAACTCCTAATGTGATGAAGGTTTTGTTGCTCATCCCCTGCCCCCTTTTATCAAAGGAAACTATACCCACAACAAAAAAACTTGATTAATAGACAACTACAGATATGAAAATCAAGCCCATCAAAGTTAGGAAATGCCAGAACTAAGGCCACCTGTTTAATCTTAATTCATATTAAATCAAACACTTGGAGCTCCCATAATAAACAGGAATACATTTTAGAAGGATGAGGCTTAGAATGGATCAGTATGTTTTCCATATCATCTGACAGCAAAGAAAAAATGCTTGCAGCCTTCTTTGCAGCATCTGTAAAACTATTTGCTCAATCTGCCATCCATCTTCTACTTTGGCTCTCACATGCATAAAATATTTGCCTTCAGTAGCTATATTACTAATTTCTCTTCTTAAAAGATATTTTAATCAAAAAAGCCCACAAGCATTTACAAGTATATGTTGAAAAGAAATTTTCTTTACCATTAATCCTTTAAAAGAACTACTTCCTATCAGTACTTGCTGTCAATTCAGTGGTATAGTTTGCTTGCTCTGGCTCATTTTATTTTTAGATGCTGTAATTTAGGAGGCTGGAAATCTTTACCAAGGGTAGCATTTTTTTGACCTGGCCCACACAACCTTCTGAAGGAAACCTGTATCACTGAAGCAAAGGAATTCTGTATTTTCCTTCTCAGTACCATAAGTTGGGGGGAAAGGGGGTGTGTTTGTGATCAGAAAAAGAATCGCTGTTAATGCTGTATAAATTCTTACTCCACAAACTGAAAACCAGCAAGGACCAGTTCTATTCCACATCCAATGGGAAAAATATGTTGTCAGATCTTTCTAGACCTATTTTTATGTTCCCTCCCATTTCAACATTACTGACTGGCACATTTAGAAGTGACACCATTAATCAACTCCGTAGTTCAGTACTAAAAGTCTTCTACATTTGTAAACTGAACTGACAACCCTACAATTTCTGAACCAGTAAATGAAGAGCTCATCACAATTTTACAAAGGAAAAACTTTGCTCTACTTCTCCATAAAAAAAAGGCATTTTATGCCTGAGGAGTTCCAGGAAGAATGCAGCTGGTAAGAAGACTTTCAACGTCTCACATTTCAACTCTTCAAACCATATGAAAGTTGAAAAACCTAAGATCCCATCTAGCTTGTATCAAGATAATTAGAAGAAATATATTAAAACAGTACAATTCATGAAGTCTAAAATAAGTCCAAATTCTATACGAGTCCAACAAGGACTAACCAAGATCCACCTTGTTTGCCATTACTTTTATGCATTTGATTTATTAATTTATCATCTTATGTTTAAAAAAAATTGCAGATTCCAAAGGAAACTTGATTATTTATTGGTGAACAAATTCCACATCTGACTTCAGCTAGTAATTTATACTAACATATCCACTGCAAAAGCAGTTTGGGGGTTTTAACAATATAGTATTGCAACCTAAAAATAATCTATGATGCAGTTAATATTTTATATGGAAAGAACTGAAGGTCAGTGTGAAAACTAAGACCTCACATTACTTAATTAGCACCTTGCACAGGAAAGGAAGTTAATGTCATGAAATCATGGACCAAATATTCAAACTTAGCTAAGAACACGCACAGAAAGCAGGAAGATGCTCATCTGCACAAAGGCAGAGCTCTATCAACTATTTTGTAAATCTCACCCTTTCTTTCTTCTGTACATAAGAAAACACAATAAACAGTCCTCATTTTACAAACCCCTAAGGAAGGAATTAACAGTTTAGGAGAGCTCTACCCAGTGCCTGCTGAAAGATAACTACACACTGGGCTTTTTTCCCCTCTTGACTTGAGACTGTTCTGAAATTCCATGAAAAGTAATTACCACTGAAGCAATTAATATCTATATACTATTACCCAACTATCCACATGAATAAACAGTATTTCGTATTTGATGACAGTTAGATCAAGACTGCCCTAAAAATATGGGGTTTCACAGTATCTTCCTACTCAAAACAGGGCAACACAAATCTTCTAATATGTCCCATCAAGTACAGATCAAGTGGAAACAAGCACAGTAGTGGATAGTGCTGTTATAAAATACCAACTATTAATATATTTTGGTCTTTTAAATTCTCAGCTTTAAGGTGTTCTTGATGGAGCACTTGTGTTGATTACAGCAGCATTTACCAAGGCAAAAGGCAGCCTTTTAAGCAGCATTTTATTTATTAAAGTGTTATAAAGAAATACTTATAAATCCATTTAAGAAAAGGGAAAATGTCACTATTCTGTGAGCATTGGGACCAATTCATAGATACCAATTCCTGGAAACATTTTCCCCTAGGATAACTGACAGTATAATGTACTCTCATAGCAATCTAATCTTGACAGTATATGCATGACTGGTACAACATTCATATGTTTGAAAAGGGGCGGCTAAGATCTAATGGTACAAAGTCTGATAAACAAGCCTAGCTGTTCCAGTTTAATGGTTGCTTGGTATGTAAATAGAATATTTTGTCTGACCTCTGTGTTCAGGATGAGGGAATTATTTCACACTGAATTCCACAGATTTGTTTTGTTTTTATTTTAACTGGAATGGATCAAATCTTTATCTTTCTTTTCCCATATTTTAAAGTGTACTTTTGAAGTCTAAACAGTATTATCATCATGAAAGACCATTTCAGTATGGATGTGGGACAGAAAATTTATCTCTTTAAGGGAAAGGAAATGCACAAAATCCAAACTCCTGTTCAAACTGCAAGAATAAGTAAGACTGACACAAGAACTGCAACAGTCGGCTGCTACTCTTATAACTACCTTCAAACTGCCATCAAAAATTGATTTGAGGAAAAATTTAAGTGATTAAAATTCACCATATATAATGGGAATGATATATAATGCTATGCACTGACTTGCTCACTCAAAGCGTTTAAGCTGGAACTGGCTAAAAGTTCACATGATATATTCAAGATGATCAATGACAAAAATTGAAATGCACTAAATATTGAGAGAAAATAGTGTTTTTCTGTTAGACAGATGTATTTTTCTTTTCTAAATATGTTCATTGTTATTGTCCCAATACAGTAGCTGAAGAATATGAAATTGAATATTTCATACATATAATTCAAACTGTTGTACACATACTTGAGTACATATGTTAAGCTAGGTAAAAAACAAAGCAGTTTTAATAAAACTTACAGAAAATAATGTTATTTATGGCAATAAATAGCTAGCCTATAAAAAAATAACTTGTGAACGCTAACCTATATAAAAAGAATTACACGCACTGGAAGTCATTAGTGTCACTTATTCAAATCAAGGAGAGGACAACTCCTCTTACAACTTTAGCAGAGCTATAAAAAAGTTTGTAATAGCAGAAGACAAATTAAAAATAGGGCTTTTGGCCAAACTCTGCTAAGCTTTTTTCAATGACAACTTCCTCTGGTAAAAGACAGGCTGACTGTAAGACAACAAACATTTACTTCTGATGTTTACTGGTGCTTGAAGTGGGAACTTCAGAATGGTATCTGGCTGAATTAACACATCATACAGTCACCCTATGAATGTGTTTACTCAGTTCACACACAAACAAGAATGATTTCTTAACTATGTAAATCAATATATGTCGCTACAACTTTCTACACCTTCACAATTTATTGAAGTCATTAACAAACTGTGTGCATTCTCATAACCCTCTACAAATCCCACATTGGGTAAATAATGAAAAATACAGCAAAGAGAAATGCCATTTATTTGGGAAGTAAAAGTCCTTTAGTAAGTTACACTGCCAAGTACTTTCCATATAATCTCTATTAAATTTTAACAGCCTCTCATTCTTTTTGAGGTTGGTATAATTTAACTGTTATTGAAAAGTATTTTTTAAAACTGTATGTTTAGTTTTAGCTATTGAAATTTATCAAAAGGTAAAACTTCCAAGTAATTCAGCCTTTTTTGGTCTGCAATATATCTCTTCACATAGGCCTTTTAGTTATGATTCCCATTCAACTTCAACTTTGTTAACATTCTTTCTACCTTGCTCTTCTATCAAGTTCTAAAATTTCATAGATGAAAAAATGACCAGAATTTATAACAACTGTGCAGTACAGGCAACAGAAGCACATAAGCTAAGCTCCACCATAGGGTTGAAGCAGGTGAGTCAAACCGGACAATGAAACAGCTGCTAATGGAGTCCTGCTGAAAGGGACAGGTCTGCAGCTCCAGAGAAGGACAGCAAATTAAAAACTGAAGTAAATACTTATCAGTCAAAGCTTAACTTTGTCAAGAAAATTAACTTTTAATTATACAAGTATTTAAGTGGCTTTTAAACAGTTCTTTTTAAACCTTCTATGGGAGCTCAGCTTTGACAGTGGAAATTTTGGAATGACTCATCCCAAAGAGTTTGGGGTGCCTCATCCTTGCTAAATGACCATCTTCTAATAGCCTGCAGAGAATTATTCTACTTTTGGGGGAATTTTAGAATTTGTTCTTGTAGAGTTTGATTTTCATTTCAATTTCATTTTGAAAAACTAAATTTCATGTAAGGCTGCAATTATCTCACACCCTGGGGATAATGTAAGCAGTCTACATTGATAGTATAGTTTGGTTTTCATCCCCCCTTCCTGGACAGGAAGCTGACAAGACCAGTGTGTTGTTACTGGGTTACTTACCAGTGAGTAGAGCTCTATTTGATCACCTCCTTTACCTACCACCACTGGCATTTGGGGTTCTCCCACAAGCGCTGCACATGACTCTGGAGCCCTTGAAATTTCAAATTGCAGGTTGGTAAGCTCATGCATTGGCATATGTTTCAAGCATTGACTTGCCCCTTATTACATGAACATCAATACTGTACAGAGACCCCTCCTCCCTCAAGTTACATTTTGATTTTAGTTTCACAAGGAGGTATGTGAAGTCCTGTAAATAGGGAAAGATCCAAAACGAATAACTAACTTCCTCCCCCCTCTATCCTTACAGAACATAAGGTCTTATGTCCTTGAAAATAGAAAAATTAGCACCCTTCTCAGGGAAACTTCTTATCTAAGAACTCAGAAGATAACTGCCTAATTTATCACTGGCTTGCCTTTGCACAGGCTATAGAGAATAAACTTTTTTGTCAGTTCTCTGGGATTTATACGTTATTTATATCAACATATGCAACTACGTAAGGCAGTGGTCAGTCAGTTTACCAAAGCAAAGAGAAATGGCCAATCTGAAAACCCCAGGCCCCAACTAATGCATAGGCATTTAATGAATGAGGTATATTTTAATATTCAACAGTAAACACAAATACTGTGATGGACCTTCTCAAATGTCAACAAAAGCTGTAAATTCAAGCTAATAGTGAGAACAGAGGGAATCCTAACAGTTTTGTAGTACAAGTAATATGGGCCATGTCAATGCTAGATGCATGCACAGATGCACATGTTTACCTACCTGATATTTCAAATTTCACCAATTCCAGCTCCATAATGCAGTGCGCTCAGGAAACATTAAAAAGTGGGAAACAGTGACAGAGATCCCAAGCTAAAGAAAATGTTTCAGTAAATAATTATCCGTTTGTGTTTACATTTGTCATACTTCCAGTTCAAAATGAGAAACATACTTTTGATAGCGCAAACAAGATACAAAGTGACAGTTTGGTTTTCAAATAGCAAGGCAGAAAGTTTTAATTGCACTAAGTTACGATTCCATCTATCATTATAGCATTAGGATGGTCAACGAGAAGTGGCTTCTAATTCTACATTAGTCTCATCATATACAACATGAAATGCACTAGCAATCAGCTGTAAGTTTAGGATGACACAAGAAAATTTTAAGCAGGAACTAACCTTTTCATTTGATTGTCTTCTTTTCTTTAGATGAATAAGATCTGTTTCCACCTTTTCAGCCAACTCCAACTTCCTCTTGTTTCTCTTAAAAGCTGCTAAACTAAACCCTATGAAAATAGTTCAAAAGCATTTAAATAATTACAATTTACTTAATTTAAACAAATATTGGTAAGTTGACATTTTGGAAGTCTCATCCCCCACATTTTTACTGATGCAAAACACACCAATAAAAATGCCAACAACTAAGTATTTAAGTTTCAGTACAAGATGTTTACATTTTTTCCTAAGTTAAAAAGTTCTACTATTGTTCAGCAAGAGTGATGGGTAAAATATCTGCTAGAAACAACTCGCTGAACACATATGGAAGCTATGTTGGTCTAAATGTCTCTCTGTTTGGCACAGAAGCAAGCACTGCACAGAAGAGAACGGAATAAGTGGCTTGTGTTAAAATTATTGTTTTTGACTGCTGACAAGTAAATAGATACCATGTGAGTTCATTCTGATATCCATAAAATTAGGCTACTATTTTATTACCTTAATTGCATATGTGTATGTTTACCCATATATTTAAAGCCACACAATAGTCTAGCAATATTTTTACATTCCATAATCCAACAGAGTCTAAAGACCACCTAGTTCTTGAAAAGACAAACATGTATTTTCCACATCCAAGTCCCACATTCAGAAAGGAAGTGCTTTCTTCAGTGGAGTAGAAAAAAAATCATTATGCTTAAGAGACCAAAATGACATGTTCCCATTTTAGAAGTTTCAGTTCAAGAAAGACAAAATTGTAGATATTGACAGATTTAGTTTAACTTATTTTTTACAATATTATCCACAGGTCGTTTTAACATCCCTTTTGAAATGCAGAGAAAAAGGGGGAGGGTGAGGGGGTGAAGAGAGAGAAATGTCTTTTGTTAATTGTTTAATCATGCAAGATCAAGCAATTAGGAGGGCAGAGGTATACACAGGAAAGTCACAAATTCTATAGAAGTTAAAAAACACAGGTTTCCTATTTAATCTATAAGCCTTAAAAACTGTCATTTTAAATTAAATTCTAAACATAGCTACATCACTATTATTCAGAAGACTGGAACAGCTGCAAGAACAGTCTATGAATAAAATCAATATTGCACAGCCAACAGAACACATAGCTTGCATTTACAATTCTCACAAAGTACACAGACAGTGAGCATTTTACTTCTTTGAAAGTTCCCACGCAGATGCCAAAATCACCTACTGAACTCTCCTTTAAACTTGTTTTTAAGTACATAAAACTAGACCTTAAACTACCACAGTTGTTCAAGTATATAACCTAAAAGTAATGAGAAATCTGTCATTTCTCTCCAAAAACCTAATGAATACCAGTTTCTTAAAACTGTACATATATATTAATCTGCCATCACCAAGAAAGGAACTCTCTAGCATACAGAGCTGACTAATGCAGCTACTTTGGACAACACATTAATGTCTGAAATGAGGTCCAAGAGGCAAAACACAGTCACTTGATAAGGGAGAGGAGACAAAGAATCATTTTAGCCTAGTACTAAGAGGGGGAAGAGGAGGAGGAGCAAACAAAAAACATCACAAGGATCAAGAATTTGTAAACAGAAGCACCCCAAAATAAGCCAGCCCACTGTTTTTAACAGATTTTTTCTACCAGGAAAACTGATAAGTTGACATGTCTTCAGTAAATACAGCAAATATGTACAGGCAAAGCCACAATATGGGTATTGATGATGCCTGGCCTTGGTACTCATCCAAAGTAGGTATGACACAGAGATAAATATGCCTAAACCTATAATCCACTGCTGCCATTGCCTCCTGCCAATTCAGAAAAAAGGTGCACCTAGAGAAGCAAAACACAAGGGTGCAGGAGCCCACACATGAAAACCTGAACACACCAAGTTTTAAGTTGTCCTTGTACTCCAGAGCCTAATGCCAACAGTGTCCTAAAACCATCTGCAGTATTTGCATGCTCACCAGTTCAAATATATGCAAAAAGATCACATCAAAACTGGAGAACATGGGCTAGTTCCAAGCTGCCCTGCCAGCTACAGAGTGCTGCTGTATGGACACTCAGAGCATCACTCAAACAATACCCTAGTTGTCACTTATCCTGCCCTTTTTCCCACAGCATAAGAAATTCTCCAAGCTTGAGAGATGTTTCATTCACGTAAGTGCTCAGTCTCTGCCTAAGCAATTGAACAATTGTCAGAGTTTACCTTCTGCTTTAAGATTCTGTTTGTCTTTTCAAAACAAGAAAAAAACCCTGAAGATTTACTTTGAAGGATCTAACTTAGGCTAGCAAGGGCTGGAACTAGATGATTTTAAGGTCCTTTCCAACTCTAACCATTCTATGATTCTATGATTGTCCATGTTTACAGAATGGCTGACTCTGTCCTACAAGGCAGTAATTTTGGCTGACAAAAAATTGTGCTTGGACCCCAGGTGTTAGAAACATCTTCAGTTCCTGGGTACTCTTACCGGATAATCAGATATCCAGAGCCCCAGAAGATGCTGTGACATGTATTTTTTGCCTACCTGGGACCATGTCAGACAGGGAGATTAAGAAAGTTTTCTATAAACATACAATGATGTAGGTTTGAAGGGATCTTAAGGGGTCATGTAGTCCAACCTCCTAGGAAAAGCAAGTCCAGTTCAAAAGAGCTCCATAGAAACTTGGTTAAGTTTTTAATATCTTCAAGGATGGAGATTTCACAGCTCCTCTTGGCCTTTGTTCCAATTCATTCAAAACCTCACATATTCTCATTTCTAATAATCAGTCATCTATGATCATATCCCTGTGCATCACACACCACCATTACTTAAGCAATATAGCTTAAGTATATTAATATACTTATAATTACATATATTAATAATATACTTAAGTAATACACCTTAAGTAATAAATGCACAAGCACAGAACAGTGTAAGTTAGGGAAGGTAGCATGTTTGCCTAGTAAAACACACAAACTGTCCAAGCTCCTCAATCAGAGTATCTACAAAATCTAATCATCAGCTCCTATAGTGACAAATACTGCAGCGTTTGTCACATTGGAGCGTTACACTAGAGAGAGATAGTAGGTGCCAGTCATGGTTCTGTACTTCCAGATGACATTAATTTTGATCAGAAACAGCTGAGGGTCTTTTGTGAGGGGGGGATTATTTTAGGGAAGTTCTTTTGCAGGGTTTAATATCGTGCCTCCCTTCTCAGAGTTATTTATAGGAATTAATGCATTAATTCAATCACTTTTATGTTTTATTCAGTTTAGCATGAAATGTCATATCTTTCCATATTGTGAGGGGAAAAAGTCTATTCAGACTTCTCCTAGGGTGGAAATTCTTGAGCTGAGGCTACATTTAACTTCAGAATAGTTATTAGGATTAGCTTTCACATGAAAGTTGAAGACTCTGCTCTAGCAAGGACTGATGAATAACTGCCTTTCATTATTTAAGGAAAATAATTATTATCAGTGATTACCAATTTTCTTTGCAAGATGAAACAGCTAATGCCTCCAAAGTGGCCAAAGAATTGTGAAACAAAGGGCTAGTTTGTAAAACAAACCCTAATCATTTCTCCTTTTTTTCCTCTGGCATAGATTTATGCCCAGCTTCAGATGATGACTTAAAAATAAAATGCATTGAATCTTAAATTTCATTTTTCCCCCAGAATAAGGGGATGAAGGCTAATAGCAAATGAAAGGCTCCCTGCCCTCAGTTTATTCTTGTCTTTGCAATGCTCTATCTATATAAAACCACTATAAATGCCATTAAGCTGGCTAGTACTGTGGCTGGTTTATCTTCTACTAATGACAAAAGAAACACAAGTGAGCTTCACACTAAACAAATGAAAGATATAATTCAAGTTTTCTGAAAACATCCTGTAAATTTGGTCCTTGACAAAGAATATATTATGCAGTTTAAAATACAATAACATTTTGTAAACTAAAAAAAAAATCTGGGATTCAAATGTGCTTGGTTAATGATGCACCAGAACATGTAAAAATAGCTCACTGAACACCTACTTTGAAAAGAAGTGCTATACAGAGAAGGAAAAAGCCTACAAAGTGTTTAAGTTCATAATTCACATTACTTCCAAACCTTAACTTTGTGGTGCAAGGAAGCTGAGAAATTTCATTTGTTCTAAATGACAATACAAAACCCACTCTCACCTTCTCCAACTAGACAACACATTCCAAGCTTGAGAAGAAGAAAGGGACATGAGAGTGCTGAAGACAGGCATGTTTTCCTAAAACAAATGCAATATAGCTACATCAGCACGATGTTGCTTAGGCTAAGGAGAAAGGGAAGCAAGAGAGGTAGAGCTTATTGACTGGGAGGAGAGGAAGTTAAAGAGAGGGTAAATGGCATTTTAGCTTGAAAAATTCTTGGATCACAGTCCAGAGGTTCTGTTGTTGGAGTCTACAGAAAGCTTTTTAGTATAACATCCTTTGATTTTGCTCAAGAATTTGAAAGTTTAGATGAAAATCAAATATGTGCTCTCAGATAAAAGTCCCTGACAATTACTACCCTACACAGTAATAGCATGTGGATTCAAACTCATTTAAGTGAACTGTGTCTCGGAAGCCACAGAGTACAACCAGCCGTTCTGTTTTGCTTTCTTTACATTTATGTACATACTATAATAAATAAAACTACTTCAGAGCTGCTGGGAGAGGAAGGAAAAAAAAGAACAAAAAACCTCACAGCTTTACAAAATTATTGTCTGTTAGTGTTTAAATGCCATGCTCAGACTTCATCCAGATTAAAGACATGTAAAAACTGACAACAGAAGTGTATCGGAACTTGAATATCATTAAAAGCTCAGACTTCAGTCTCACATTTGCAATATCTATCACATGTCCCTGCAATGCAGCATGGAGCTGCCTCCTAAAGAATGAATAATCTTTAGGGCCCTGAAAACATCTTCCCAGTTTTCCACATTCTTCCTTCAAGCCCACAAGATACTAACAGGAGTTACCCGCAGGTACTCTGCAGTTACACGCACTGCATTTTGTGCTAGATAGTGGGAGCACTGGGCAGAATACTTGGTCGAGAAGTGTAGGGGTCTGCCGTGGAGAAGGCTCAGTGGCTGAGCACAGAACAGGTAGAAGCACCTCCTGCTCAACACTCTTTGCCTGCCTGAGAGATTGGTATTAGCAGACGTGGTATCAGAACATGTGTTTGATAATATGATGTACTATCTACAAATGAAGAGGAAAAATCTTGCAGCTACATCTTGCTGAAAGTTAAGACCGTTTTCAAAAGGTTCCAGTGTTACTGGATATTCTCATAAGAATGGACCACAAGACCTGCATTACATAATTCACGAGAACAAGATCCATCTCCTGTATTATCATGGCTGGACAATAAATACAGCTTTTACACAGGCTTTTTACATCTCTACCTTCCCTTCACAGAAAGGGATGAGAGGAATTTTCTTCAGTGGAAGAAAGAGTTCAGTGGTCTCTGAGTTCAGAGATGTCATCTGTGTGCCACTTGTTTGCCATAAAACTTCCACAACATTTACTCATCTCTTGTACTAATCCTGTTGGCACTTTGGCAGCTTGATCATTCCCATAACTCCTTTTACCATTATACTACATACAAGTAAGGATTTAACAAAAAATATTTACAGTTCTATGAAATAATGATACAATGAATAAGTCAATGAAAGACAACTGGATTCCCCATTCTACACAGCTCTTCAGAACTTTCTTAGTCACCTTTCAGAGCCCTTAAAAATGATCCAAGGAAAATTAGAACTGTCCTATCCATGGAGTCCTTGAACCTACTGAATTGTACATACAGGACAAAATGCAAGACTGAGGCACTTTTTTAAAGTATGGTAAAATTGATACATCTCTGTTTGTTAATTCTAGCTCTGTGTACTCTAAGTAGCCTGTAGCTGACAGGCTGGTTATTATATTACACTAAATTTCTTGCCCAAAGTTAATGCAAAGCATTTTTAGTGACAAGTCCGTTTCCTTAAAATTTCCATGCTTTTATAACCCACATCTATTCCCTTATGCATTTTCAGGCTAGGCTGAAAATTCAGAAAATACTTAAGAGAACAATTTCATTTTCAAATAGTAGTAACAAATACAAGTTTCTAGCACCACTACATCACAAATCAAGGACAATACTCAAGCCTTCCTATTTACCGTGGTGGAGCAGCAAACTAGGAACACAAACACTAACTCCCATGTTTCTATTACTGGCATAACAAATCATTACGCAACAAATCATTATGCAACCTGTAAGTGTTCAACAATCCTTGTTTAGAATCAAACTGTAAATTGAAAATACTAAGAAAAGAATATATTTAAATCTTTGAAGCACAGATTGAGCTCTGACCAATCATACAGCACCCCCTGGCAGACAGTTCTTAGAGTTAACTCAAAGAACCAGAAAGGAGAACTTTCTGCATTTTATCTTTCTATTCCATATTAAGAGAGAATACAGCTATTGAAGAGAAGCAAATTAAAAAGGAATATACTAGCAAATTAGTTAACCCACAGGAATTAAAATGATCCACTGAAGAATTCTGTTGAGCAGTTGCTAAAATAAATGGCACGAATGAAAACAGACAGATGAAAATAAATTTAATTTTAACAAAGTATTTTAAATGACAAATTAACACCACTTATGCTCATGTTGGGACCAAAGACTACTTGTGCTACTTTCCATGTTGCCACACTTTTAACAGACAACAACATGAATAGGGAGAAAAAAATGCAGTTGGCATCAAAAGCATATAAAAAGTCCCACCACTCTTTCTCAGAGAACTACTATAGAGATCTGTTATTCCTAGCAAGAACTCAGGGTAAACCGTTGCTGGACATACCATTTCTTACTTCTTCCTGGAAGAAATCTCTTTCTTCCATCATGCAGCCTTTCCTGCTCCCTGGAAGATTTTCATTTCAAAGCATCTTCTGGGTACTTCAACCCAACCTTTTTTCCTGGCTTATTTATATCCATTCTATTGGCTGCACTTAGCTGTTCAGATTTCAGAACTGCAAATGAACCTACAATATTATGTCTAACTCTAGGGAGCATTTACATCATGTCTGGCTTTTTTTTCTTTCCTCCTTTTTCATTACCAGTGAAAAACATGCACTTAAGAGAGCTCATTTACTTGGCATATTATGGAACAGAGGTGGCAACTTTTATTGCTAAAAGACACTCTTTTATCTGAGAGATACTTCTTCGTTTCCTAAAACCAGATATGTATTCAGATAAACCAAGCTTCCTAATCAAATCCCTCAAACCCGTGAGTTTCTCTCCAGATCTCCTCCATTCTCACCATAAATACAAAGGGACAAAACAGGCCACTGCCCTGAGCCACTGCCTGAACCCCATAGCACAGTTCCAGCAATATGGCAAATGTTTTGCTTAATGCAATAATAGTTAAGTGGAGGAAAGAACTGGGAGTGCGGTGAGGTTTGGTAGTTTGGAGGAGAGGCAGGCTAGATAGGTAACACTGGTGGACAGGGAGACATACAGTGTCACTAGAAGTATGACAATCTGCATGACACTTACCTAGAAAAGGCTCTCCCTCATTAAAGAACCCAAGCAGACATAAGGTAAAAGGGAATTTCCTTGCATACACAAAACTAGTTAGAAAATGCAAAACCAAGTATAAGTAAATAAATGGCCTGTTACAAGAGGAATGACAAATCAACCTATGTTTGCACTTTGTTCAATAAGATGCGACTTTACCAATAACACTAAGTTATTCAAGGTAGTAAAAGGACCTGACCGAAGAAGGATTATGAGTAGTGACCTGACAATAAGCCAGCAGGTTTTATTCAGCAAATCTCAAAATAATGAAAACCAGGTAGTTCTTCAAACACCCCATAGTTGTAAAGGATTTTGCAGATGCTGGAAATGAAGATGGGCTCAAGAGGAAACAACAATTTCATGGCAGGAAATGCCACTCATAATCTCCATGTATGCAGGAACTAGCCATGAGTCAGGAATTTAGAGTCTGGGATAGCAAATGGGGTAGGGAAAGAGAGGCATCTATTTGCTCTGTTCATCTAGTCTTCCTGAAGCATCATTTGTGGCTACTCCTGGATTCCAGTCATCAAGCTATGTGGAACCACAGCAGCTACTTCTGTTCTTAGGCAGTATGAATTACTGAAGTACTTATATTCACTTCCACATTGTTAAGAGCTAGAGGTACAAGATTGCTGAATGATTTAACGTTGTAAGTAAGATGCTGTCTCACACCATATTATCAAATCAACTACAGGCTGAACTGAAAAATTCAGATAAAAGTATTTTGGTTATTACTAGTGCAGGCACAGATATTGACAGTTGAAGATGTACCTCAGATTTACCTTGTTTATTTAAAGTATACTTTTAACATTGATAAGGGGTTGCATGATACAGTAAATTAGCATTTCTAAACTGTAATTACACTCTTAATACTTTGATCACACTTTTGAAGTGTGCACAGATAACAAAGCTGTAACACAAGCCAGTATGGGCTCTAGTATTGGCATGAATTCAGCTCTAGTATGGGCAGGAATTCAGCTTTCTTGCAGACTGTAGGTAATACAGGCAGATCACGTTTCTTCTTGCTCTAAAGAAACACCCACTCACTACACTGGAAAGCCACCAGATTTCTTACAAACAGTAGAAATCCTATTTCCTCACACACTTAGCAAACTAAAGACAAAGCAGGTGAGCCCTGATATAACCTTGATGTAGTTCAACAAGCAACATGGTTTAAACATCATTTCAGTTTGGTGCTCAGATACTTTGATAGTTCTGAGAGAATTATGGAGTGTGACCACAATGCTGATCGTGCAACTTTCTTTGTTACAGATCATACAGAGTTCTGTCCGTCCACCATCACACCATCCCACAGCCTCAGAGCACGTATAACATGATTCTTGCTATCTCAGGTCCGGGAAAAGGGAGACAGAATGATGTGACTTTATTTCCCATGTGCAGCACAGAGAAGCCAAAACATATGTCTATATGATCTCCTGCTAATATTTATTGCAAGTACATGTCTAAGATTTGGATTAGGGGTTTTGGGGGGTTTGGGGTTTTGTAATTATGTCACTAACATATTTTCCCTATGTTTGCAATTACTCCAGTTTTACAGAGCCATTCAGTCACATAATTTCTAGTTATTTTTCCCCCAATTCTCCATGCAAACTCTACTATAGCAATTGTAGCAAGCACAATCAAAAAGTCTCCCTTTTAAGTTTGGTACATTATTTAATGCAATAGATCACTTCAGCTGAAACCGTCTGCGGTTGCTTGGAAACAACATTGTCTTTAGTTGTTTCTTAAGCACATCTTACTTTCCCTCCTCTGGTAACACCAGAAAAATCTATTTTGGCTTTCTTACATATTACCTGCCAGACAGTTCCCAATTTATTTTCAGCTATAACAATCCCCTGTTGTCACACACAGTGTTAACGGTTACTTTCCAGCCTTGCTGACCTTGTCAGCTTGTTTATGTGTTACATGACTAGCTTTGCTAAGGACTGGTATGAAAATCAGCTTAACATTTTCTGGACCTGACTTCTCAGGTTTTTCTTTGCTCTTTCTTGCTGTGACTTTGCTTTCTTTGCTTTTCTTTGCTTTCTTTCTTGTTGTGACTGTTTTTTAAAGAGAAAAAACCCAGATATACTTCCATTAATGATTATATTGCAAAATTAAGAGTACCTTAGGAAAAATTACAACTTTGAAGAAATATTTTCCCAGATGCCTCTTAGAATTGCTAATAATGCTGTCTTAACATAAGCTAATATTGTCTTCCTATGTGTCCATTTTAGGTCCCCAAACAGCAGACACTGACATCTCATCTCTTTTGAAAAGGAAACTGAAGCACAAGACTGAGTCACGTACCTCCTTTCTGTAAGCCCAGTTAGGCACAGACTACCATCTACACTAAGCTCAAGCAACATAGTTAGAGAACATCTGTGAAGAAGTCAGTTTTAAGTAATTTACTCAGTATTACAAAGAATATCTAATTGAATCTCAGTGTCTGCCACTGATTTTTTCAGCATACCCTTCAGTTACCCTAATTCGAAATCATTCTTCCAGCTAAACATTCACATAGAATCATAGAATGGTTTTGGGTTGGAAGGGACGTTAAAGCTCCTCCAGTTCCAACTCCCTGTCACAAGCAGGGACACCTTTCACTAGACCAGGTTGCTCCAAGCCCTGCTCAACCTGGCCTTGAACACTGCCAGCTTCTCTGGGCAACCTGTTCCAGTACCTCACCATCCCCACAATAAAGAACTTTGTCCTTATATCTAATCTAAATCTCTATCAGTTTAAAACCATTCCCTCTTGTCCTGCCACTACATGCCCTTGTCAAAAGCTCCCTGTTAGATTTCTTGTAGGCCCCATTTAGGCACTGGAAGCTGCTATAAGGTCTGCATGGGGCCTTCTCTTCTCCAGGGTGAACAACCCCAGTTCTATCAGCCTGTCTTAACAGTCACAGCCTGTTTCACAGCATCAGTTCATTCCTAGAGCAGGTTCAACCTCTGCACTGGCTCTAGTATATAATTATACATATGTGTGTTTCAGTATGTATAAACTCTGGTGAAAGCAGAGGGTATGGAGAGCTGAGGGGGATTGGCAACTTTAATACCAATACCTTTTTCATCGACATTGCAAATGGCATTTCTGCATTGATTTTGCAATAGGATTAACTTCACAATCCTGACTGTGGTGATTATTCTAACACAAATCGATTTGTTAAATATGAGTACGCTGAATGTACTGAGGAGACAACGACTGGCATTTTGGAGCAGATTTGTGAAAATATATTGGCTAGAATTATTCTTCTCATGTTTCTCTAGAGTAAATTCATAGCCTGGGTTAGGAAAACCAGACTAGCAGTGGTCATCATTATTTTTAAGCCATAATATGTAGATTTGCTCTGACCAGGATACATTTTATCTGGTAAAATATCATCTGGCAATTAATGTTACAACATAATCATCCCTGTTATAACACACTGATACTAGGAACAATGAAAACTCGAGCATGCAAACAGATTTAGACAAGAAATCTTCCTTCTGGACTACTTCCCTATTTCCTACACATAAGTAGCAACTACTTTCTTAAAAACAAAAAACCAAACCAAACCACACACACAAAAATACCCAAAGCTTTAAATGGTTTTACTCTTTCTGTGACTCTTCCTAGAGTCACAGAAATAAAGATTTTTTTGCTTAGCTGAGCCCAAAACTTGTTCTCCAAATGCTGTTTTGGAGAGCAGATGGATAAGGCAAAGTTTCAGTCCATATGGAACTAGAAATCAAAACTTACTGTTCAAAATGAAATGTAGCATGAATATGTATGAAAATTGGCATCATCAAATAAAATGGTGCCACTGTTTCAGGACATTTAAGCATGGAGTATTAGCAACTTCGAACTGCAACTTCTGGATATTCACCTACATTTAGAACTAGACTAAATAAAAGCCTTATTGGCAGCTCTGGGTTTCAACCTCTGGTTAAGGAGCTACTCATATATTTTATTCAGTAATACTGTTTACTGTAAAATAAGGAAACATTATGCAATCTTCTGTGTTCTCCTTCTGCCTTGAGTAATGACCTTTGATTTCTTTCCTGCATAACATCAGCAGGAAGTGTAGGACATGCACTTCTCACCTATAACAAACTACAGACTAGTAGTAATGGCACTTTCCAAAAGGGAAGGGACTGAAGAAGATAAGGAAGGGGAGCCACATCCTCCTTTCCACAGGTAAGTGAACTAATTTTTAGTCTAGTTTATTGATGGTGTATCAATATAACAAAATCACTTATTTTAAGAAAAAAAGGGTTTTGTAAGAGACTACTGCTTGAATGCAGTATATTCCAAGTCTATTTTTCAGACCAGGTTATTCCACCATATTAGATGAAGCAAAGCCTACCTAGGTTAAAAAAAAAAAAAAGGCAAATGAATTTGACAATCTATTTAGACCAGAGCAGTTCTAGACAAAGACTCGGAGGTGGGTGTAACTATAGAATCTGAGAGTCAAACTGGCACCTGCTGAATTTGAATACGTGGCTAGCTGGTGCTTTTTGGGTCCAAGATGGATTACAAGTGGAGACCTGCAGGACAGAGCTGTTACAGAGCCTGGTTAAAAAAGTCCTTCATTGGATTTAATCCTAGAATCACAAATTCACTTGAGTTAGATGTTGCTAAAATGCAGCTGACGTAGTCTGTAATTTTTTTCTATTTACTTAACAGAAAATTAGTAAACTTAAACCATCCTTATATACCATAATACCATCAGCTAGTTGAACGTTAAGAACAGTGAAGTGATGTACCCCTCAAAACAGGAGGCACCATTTAAAATTACTCTGTCCTGTTCTTCCTACTGACACCACCAGTTTACTCACTTGTAGCCATGATACCTGGAGGACATGCTGGTATCCCGTGATCAACTGCCCATCTGTAAGCTCCTTCACCAACTAAAAAGCTAGGAGACACAGAAGAGGGAGTTTAAACAAAACCATATAACAAATCCCCCTTTTCTTGCAATTACTTTTTTCTATTTGGTTTGGTCATTTTAGTATTGTAAGCTGTCTACATTTCACAGAAATGTCAGCTATAATTACATTTGGCAACCTTATGTAGTTTCATTAAAAGACTATGCAGCTCTGACAGTAAGGTTAGTATTGGATAAAAACAAGTGCTATTGAAATGAATTACCAAATAGCACCAGCTTTTAATTGCAGCTAAAAGAAGGAAAAAAAGCAGTCTAATGTCTTGTTCTCTATAACAACTTAGCGAGATCCTGAAGACCAACAACATGGGATGAATGAGGCGAGAATGGTTAAGGTATTTCCAGTAAGTTAGCCAATGTCACAGGAATATCAAGATGTATTTTGAGAAGTACAACACAAGCTAAAAAATAATCCTTATTTGGAAGGCTGAAGGTCTATCTCATGGAGTTTTATTAAGCAGCTGCAAATAGGACAAGTTACTGAATTTTTAATGTACTTGCTAAAAAACCCCAACAATCTCAGAAGTTGTTTTTGAGTCAGTAGTGAACACTTTACAGTAGTGAGACAGTACACACTGCCGTGATAATGAATGATAGCAAAAAATATACATAGACATGTAACTTTTATGGAGAGGAAAAAAAACCAAACAAACAAGCCTCAGTTATCTATAGCTTCCCCTTAAAGAAATTCATCTGATTCCATGAAAAAGGGAATGTAAGTTAGAAATCATATACTTTCAGAAAGCTGCTGCACAACAGTACTGACAACAGCAACAGAATAAAGGATAACTACTTCCAATCTTAACTTCATACCCCACTTTCGAAATAAAAATAACTCAACTGCCTAATGGACGCAAGAAGTAAAGACTGTTACAGAAATACCAGACTTATGAATATGAGGCTATAGAAGATATTTCGGCTACAGAGTAGTCCCTGGGGCCACCTAGTACGACAATTTCTGAGAACATGATTGATAAAACAGATTTGATGGCATTAATGCTGTTGGAAGTTTTCTTGACAGTGCTGTATTTGACACCTGCAGCTTTCACTGCGTAGTATTTTGACACGGTACTTTCTATCTGATCACACAGAATCACAGAATGGTTTGGGTTGGAAGGGACCCTAAAGATCACCCAGTTCCAACCTCCCTGCCACAGGCAGGGACACCTTCCACTAGAGCAGGTTGCTCAAAGCCCTGTGCAACCTGGCCTTGAACACTTCCAGGGAAGTATTCCAGGAATCTTCTCTATGACTTAACCAATACAAGAGGGGTGTCCAGTCTTCCCCTACAAAACTCTCAAAAAATAAAGTTTATCTAGATGAGAATTTGAACTGTTAAATACATATTTCTTACCATCATTAGTGCAGCTCCAGATAAATATTGTTCATGTTGCAAGACACTGTAGAATAGTTACTGGGTACTTTGGGAGAACTCAAGTGTTTCCTATCAGGTAAGCTAGTGTTCAAGAAACAACCTGTCACTTTCATTAACCTAAGAGAGAAATGCAAACCGTGGCCAAACCTAATTGAGCAGTATTCTCCATTGACTAAAAGAAGAACGTTTGGTAAAACAATTTATACTGAGAGGAAGGGTAGGTGGAGAAAGTATCAAGCTCAAACATTAGGAGATTTATATACGGTCACTAGAATAGCACAGATCAATCAGAAATACTGCATTTTACAAGAAACCTCATATTTGCCTTTTTAATACTTAAAAACACAGGGAGTCACTAGTATTTATGAAGAGTGCAAAAAAAGCACACAAGAACATCTCAAAGTGATGTGACTTTTACTTTGCTCACACTTGCATCCTTAATTCCTAGATTCTTCTCTTTCCTTTAAGATGGGCACAGATAAAGTACTTTACAGCTCTGGTCCCAAAGAACAGTTAGATTACGTGAAGCAGACATCTAATTGAGGCCCTGTAACACCACAGAGATCATCCAACTTTTTTAAACTTTTCAGTTCAGATTCCTGGAAAGGACAGCAGAATAAGTTAAAATAAACAACTGATCAAAAAAATAAATCAGAATACTACCTAAACTGTATCTCCTATAAATTGAGATAGAATTATTTGGTAAGAGACTGCTACAGGACATAGAGCATGACCTCAGTTCTGCAGGTAACCAAATAGGTATAATTTAAACAAGACTAAACAGTCTTTACACCATCCCAAAAAGCAAGTTCCATGATCACACAGCCACACACAGTTGTACCAGCCACAGACAACAGGGTGGCAAGAAGGTGGGAACCAACAGTCTGGCACTAGGGAACTGCTTTAGTTGCTATGAGAATCATCCCTGTAGCCATACAGAAAAGCTGCAGCAGGCAAGAATAAGTAAGGAATACTATAAGCTGACATAAAACCAAAACTACCTTTAAACACCTACCATTAACCTTGATTTACTGGGGGAGAGGAAAAATAGGGAACAAAGCCACTGGGCTACAGAAAGCAGCCAAAACCCCACCAAGTTTCAAAGCCATTAGGGTAACTCAAAATAAAATTTTCCAAAAGGGTGGGGGAACCCAAAACCAAAGGACGAATGAGTTTGTGCTCTGCTACCCTGATAGCTGGTTTTGCACAAACAAGATAAAAAAACCTCTTTTGCAATTATAGCAAATTAAGAGTACTCTACAGTTGTTACAAGATCAGAATATACAGAAAGTGAAAACGTCCTCCCAGAAAGGAGCCAATGCTTGGACACTTCACGTTCCAGGCAAGCTAGACCATACTAATGGAAAATACAATTAAAGATCTCTAAAAATGGTCCTTTTTGGCAATTTTCTCCCAGAAGATGGTTATCCTTGTGCTATTTGCTCCAAAAAGGACCATTTAATATGGGTACTAGGGAGACAGGCCATAGCAAGCTAAACAGAAGGTAATAGTCATTAAAGATGCTCAAGGCAATCCTGAATATAAAATACTCACTTTGTCATGTTTACTACAAAATGCAGCAATTGCTCTGAAATCACTGCTACAAAGAAGAAATTGTTCTGAATAAATATAGAACAGAGAAGAAAGGTGGTCTAAGTCTTCAATCTAGGCACTTTCTTGACTATACATTGCCCTGAAAGCTACACAAAGTACATAACCTACCTACTGTACTGTAAAACTGTGAAGTAACTATAAAACCCTGTATACACAAAGCAGGGAACAAAACCCTAAGAAGGGATTCTTTCCCACATGGGTTACTACTACTACTACTACTAATACTGACAAAGGGATACAGACATGAACTTAGGTATCAGTAGTACTAAGGAGTTCTAAGAAAGGAGACATTTGTACCATCCTGCAATTCTTATGTATCTACACTTAATAGTAAACAGATGTAAATAAGCCTTTTCCCTTAGGAAGGTCAAAGTTTCGCTATAAGAAATAGAAAATCTTCAAACATACTATTACAAAACATCTAACCCATTATTCCTGTGACCGAAGACCACTTCCAGAGATCCATCCAGTAACTGTGCACTTAGAATAGTGCTTTCTTTTGTAAAATTATACAATGAACAGGATACATATCATCATCTATGATAATATTTAACATTTACAAGGTCAGTATTTTCTCTTCCTGCATACATAGGCAAAGAAAATCCTGACATTGAGCTGAATAAAATATGACAGAAGGATGTAATTCAGACCTTAGACATTTCAACAATTGCACTCATGCATTCATGGGTTCTCTACTTTCAACTTTTTAAGTTTTAGTTTGCACAGTGGGATTCTGTGTTTTAAAGCAGATGTTGATCCAAAATGACACATTCTACAGATCAATTTACAGCAAGCTGCATACATCAGTTAGGACACTTGATCACTCCTTCCCAATAAGCTTAACACTTGGAACAAATTCATTCACACTCATTACAATTTCTTCTACTGAAAACTAGAAATGTACCACTTGGAATTTATTTTCAACTGTCACTATAAAAATGGGCGTAGAACAGCAATAAAGGGGCCAAACTATTGGCCTCCATGTCTTCATTTATAGACAAGAGTCTCCAGAATGCTACTTTCACTAATCTCACAGTTAGTGAATTTTTTTTGTGGGTTCATGTGCCAAACATTCTGGCCAGGAAACATTAAGTTAGCTTAAATTATGCTATAGAAACAGTGTCTACCACTAGGCTTCTTTAACAAGACAGGTTCTTAGGGTAAGCAGTATCTGGAAAATTCCCCAATACGCTATTTCCCCATGAAAAACACAATGAAATTTGGCTCTCTTCACAAATAAAAATCAGTTACTAAAATCCTGACACTTGGTAGGAATGCCAAAATACAAGCTGCTCTCTTGCCATTTGACTATATACATTCCCAGCTTGTGCAGGTATATATTTCAGTCCCAAAACAACGTATCATGCCAAACCCTGCTAAAAAGGCAAGGCATGAAATTGCCAATATTCATCACCTACAATGAATATTAACTCTATCCTTCTGAACTTGGGATACCCCGTATGTACAGGAGCATCTATCACAGTAAGTCTATAGCACAACCCATCATGTCCTGCTAGTATAGATTGTTTCCAGGATAACTAAATTGCTCTAATAAAATATACATTCAAAATCCAGAATGGGAAAAAGAAAATGAAAATATGTATTGGGTAACTGAAATCCACAACATTTGCACAGTATGTGTTGGCTCTGAAGCTAGTTCACCTCTCGCCTCGAGAGTTCGAGCTCCCTTGTCTTTAAAAACATCTGCTAGCCAAGACTTTGCACAGCGTTTTAAAAGATTTAGTCTTGTCCTTTGAGGGTAAGAGGATACAGTTTCTTTTCCATTCAGGTTTTGTTGTTTTAAATAACAGCAGCATAAACTAGGTCATGAAGTTACATCAAACCTGCTAAAACGCCCAAGTACTCTTCCTTACAACAATCTGAGAAAACACTGTGATGATACAGACAAAACTAAATCACAAGTGCTTGTTCCTGTAGCTGACTTCAGTTCTAGTTATGGAACACCAAAAAACCCACCTCATTTGATACTCTCTCTAATGTAACCCAGTTAAGCCCCACTTTCTCCTAACATCTGAAGAAATAAGCTACTAACAGCAACAGAAATTCAAGTTCTTATTCCTTCTGAATACTTCTCTGAAAAAGAATAAGTTCTCTTACTAACTACAGTTACTCTTTCTTCATTAAAGAAAAGAATTTTAAATGCACAATCTGCTTGTTGGTGGTTTGGTTTCAGGGTGGCTTTTTTTGATCTATGAACTTCCTTTGCAGCATGACAGAACACTGAAACAGTGCTTTTCCTCACTGTTTAAAGTGGAATACTATACCATCCAGCTACAGACTACTTGGCTGATTTACAGAATAACATAGGAAGGAGAGTAAAATTTGTGAATCTAAGTATACATATTTTAAACTACATAAATCATGGTTTAATACATCTGCAAATACTGTAGTCCATTAGTTAGCAATTGGTAGCAAATCTCTGCCGCAGGCATGATAACTGAGTATAGCAGTCTATTAATATGAATCACTCCAGTTCTCTACTTGTCAATTTAAGCTGCTAATGAAAATAAGATTGTTTTAAGAGCAATCAATTCTGACACATCTCTGGGATTCTTTCCAAAATGATGCATAATATTCCATCTAAGTATTAAACCCATCTTAATAAAGGAATGCACATTTTCATTGCTGTTGTAAATACCATTAAATCTACCTTTAAGACAACTTCCCATTTTGGCTAAGAGGAAGTTACTAAACACAGCACATTTCCACACTATGGCTACCAAATAAAGCCACAAAGACAGGCAGTAAAGCAGGAATAAAGCAGGATTCTTTTATATACTTTTAAGAATTATCCTGCTTTTTTTAAAGGTAGATGGAAGCAAAGACAGTAGAATTTCATTTTAACCTTGATGTATTCAGTGAATTCTCAAAATGCTACAGTAACAAACGTAAGAATTCAGGAAGACATAACTGGAAATAATCACACAGACAGAAATTATCAAAAAATGATGTTGCCATATATTCACAATACTTCATTCTAACCACAGCTTCATCAAGTACACAAGGTGTTTCAAGATCAGAGAAAAAAGCTTATCTTCTTTTTAAAGGCTGGTATGTAAAACAGCACCAGCCTTCTTGGGATAGGATATAACCTTCAAACATTGCATGCAATAGAGACAAAAGACCAAAGTAAAGTCAAGCAGAACAAAGCAATTACCAAGGTGGAATTCTGCCAGCAGAGAGTTTTCCCTTCTGCCCTTCACACAACAATCTATTTGCAACTGAAACGGGATTCTTGATTCCTGAAAAGAAAAATTAGCAAAAAATGGGAACAAAACATTAAAATATTTTTCCACACAGCATTGTAGTGTTCATTTTGGCAATGGAAGTTAACTTCCTTTAATTTCCAAAGCTTTGCCAAGTCAGTAAGAGACACCTTATGTTATGTTCCAATTTAATATCAACTTCATTACTTTCTCCTTCACATATCCCTATCAGCAGTGACAAGCCCTTCTAATCAACACACACACACACTTTATTTTTTTAAATGAAAGAATCATATTAAAACATTAGGAGTGACCTCCTACCACAGAAAACTTAAATTCAATCTATAGTATGCTACAAGCCAAAGATGGTTTATGAGCATTAATTTTTCAAGATGGAAAGAGCTTTCATTTGGGTCGATCTGGCCAGAATAGGGATTATAGGATTCAGGTTTAGCTTTCTCTCACTCCCTCATTTCCTCCTTCCCCATGGTTGGAAGGATACATTTTGTAACAAACAAGCCTTGAAACACTTCATTTTACTATTTATTTTAGATTTATATCTACATGAGGAAGTTATTACCAAGGTTTAGAACTATTCTAGGATAAAGAACAAAGCTTTAATTCTTGTCAGAAATGCTATTAAATAGGAGCAGTTAAGGCTGTTCAACATACTTGAGACAAAACCTCAACAACCCCTATTTGGGATGTATTACCTGCATTTGTTTTGTACTGAAAGCTAAAACTAGACACAAAACCCACCCCAAAACAACTAAGATAGAGAATCACATTAGTTCTCAGACTAAGCCCCATATGCAAATGTATCTAACCTTCTAACAGTAACACACTAACCCAAATGTAACTGATCATGTGAAAGGAATTACAATGAAAAAAATTTACAGTACAGAGAAATGTTATGTCCCAAGCAAACAGCTTGACAGGTGAGCAGCTGTGCCCATTCTCACCAATACGTGAGAGGCTTCAGTCTGGAGGCTGGCAATCCTGCATGGCCTTCTGACACTATAAAGGGAACTTTGGCCCCACAGGATCCTAATCTGACCAACCAAACTGAGAGATCAAAATACCAAGCAACCTTATGATTGAATTTCATACCACTAAGTTCTTCAAGGAGACAGAGAACAAAAACAAATATAAAGCCTAATTTTAATATGTTTAAAGAGAATTCCATTTTATTATAGAGTTATCATTCTACAAATTCATCTGAGCAAGCTCTCTTCCATTGTGAAAACTGTATAGTATTGTACAATTGTTCTGCATCAAAGGATTCTCAGTGAACTAATAAGACCATATGTTACACAAAGCAAATGAACACAAAACTATTTCAGGGAGCAGGAATGCCGCCCCTTTTTTAAAGGGGGTAGGTTTTATTTAAACAGGGCAGTATTTACTATGTGTCCCTCCCAAAAAGAAAAAAGTAGCAAAAAAGAACAAAATTGATCTTTGCACTTAAAACAGTAGTTAGCTTTATAATATGTACTTAACATACCACTCAGTGCTCCAACTGCTCCAAAATTCAATGACTTCCCATCCATTATACTGGCATCACATTCTATCTCACCCAGAAGGTTTAGGTTAGACCCCAATCCTGCATTTGTAAAAGGAGAATCCTGAAAATAAGAACAAAACACTGTAAGGCCATAACCATAACAGACTAGATCAAAACCTTGCTGTAACTGGTAAGATGACACTGATCTTGGTGCAGTGCACTTTCTTATTCTAGTAGTTCAATCTTCTGTGACAAAAACAACAGCAGTCTGAACAGGATATCTCAAATTACTATAACAGAGACCTTACACCCTCTACAGGGTGTGATGTATCTCAAGTGTAATGATGTGCTAATACAAAAAACAATCACTCAACAATTTAAGATCACCATTTATATGCAAGCAAAAGCCTGACAACACAAGTGAAAATCTCTTCTTCCATCCCTCAAAATACACACTTCATTTGGTCCCTAACCCACCAAGTAACATTTAAGTAGTATCTAATAACCACCGTACAGACCACAGCCTACCATTGAAACTCACTGAAACTGTGACATAGCAGCCAAACAGAACTGTACCTTTCCTTAACATTCTAAGCCTATGACTGCAGCTGACATGCAGAAATCAAGAATTAGCATCATTAACAATTCACTTTGTAAGATCTCTATGTGATCACTAGCATAAGGACAGTCATTACTGCAGTCTGGAAGCTTCTTGACTAAAAACCAAAATGTGTTCCATAGCAAATATAGAACAACATCTAATAAACTAGTTATAAACCTAACTCCTCTTGTATTAGCACCTTCTTGTAGCTTTTTGCAAAATCAAGGTTCTCAAACAAGAAGCTTTGCATGCTAGAATTAAAACCACCCATTTCTGCCCTTCCCATTTCATCAGGGCATCCCTATGATTTTAAATCCACAGAATGTCTAAGCAGCACCAGTTCAGGTGTCTCACTGCCAGCTCAATATAAACCCCTTTCTAGATGCAAGAACAGCCCAGAACAGGCAAACATTAACATTTCAGAGATGCTGCTTTCAGAGTTTCGTATCTGTTTTTATTACATAAAACAACCTATAATGCTACTGATGCAACTTTGTTTATTTCCTGATTTACTGATGCAACTAGGAAAAATGATTGTCTAGACCACATGTGAATATGTCAATGAAATTACATGGCCATGCTTTTACAGTACGTGTAATAAAAGCTGAATCAGGAAACAAGTTCCTGGAAATAGCTCAAAGTTCTATCTTAAATGTTAAGTGAACTAGCTCTTTTTTGTATGTATTACTGTGTAATGAATACAAGGAAACAAAAGAAGGAGCACACAAATGAAAGATAAATTTGATGTATGTCGGTTAGCTTTTGTTAACTTCCAAATTAACATAAATTCAAAACCTGTTTTGCAAGATGTTGATTCTAACTTACAAAGATATTTAAAGTGTTCTTAGTGTTTGAGTCATCAAAACACTATCTTCCTGAAGAAGCATGAATATATAATACATGATTATGTATTAATCATGAAACAGACTGCAATCTCTCCATGTTCATTTTGTACTACTCATCCTTATTTTCTGCTTTTTCTTTCTGCATCCAAGAAATAACACAAGATTTTATCCCAATTTATTGATCCTATTTTATCCCACACAGCAACAGATCTTCAAATTCACGGTGTATATTCACTGTGGTGTTCATTTTGATACCTATGCCTCACAGCAAATAAGTAAATTTGAGAAGTTTTTAGGATAATTAAATATTTGCAATTTAGCACACAGGGAATAACTTTCAGAGGTTGGGGTGGGATATGATTAAAAAAAGGCTACCAAGATGATGGCCTTGAAAAGGTGGAAGACTGCAGAGCAGCTGCTGGCTGAGTCAACTTCATTGCTCCCCAGGCTCTATGAGTATGAAGAAAAGTAATCAGTGAAGTTTACAACAAAAGGAGCAGAGAACGGAAGAAAGGAATCTGAACACGAACAGTGAAAGGTACTTGGAGGATGAAGGACAAACAGGCATGTGTTAGGATGAACAACACTTACACCTAGTGCTGTCCAAGTTCCTTGCCCATGGGTAATCAAGAGAGCATAGACCTGCAAGCCTGGAGACAGATTTCTAATGTTCTGTTCCAAAAACATTCACTCAGTACATTATACTCAAAAGCATTAGCAAAGAGGAAGAATTTTATGCTGTACAGATTTGTCACTGCCACAAAGCAAACACAGCTGTTACCTTAAGAGCAGGTGCCATGGCCAAATAAACGGAGTGAGAAGGACCCATCAGAACAGAAGTCCTAGTAACATTATCCAGAGCCCTTCTGCAGCCAAGAAACAAAGCTCTCTATCCTCTCATAAACATAATAATCAAAAGAGGGAAAGAGGGTAGGGAAAAAATACAGGATAGAGTGTTTTCTTCAGAGGACAGGTTCACTTCATTTCTAAAAATCTAGATGTGTTCAACGCTTTGGCATAGCACCTTTACTGGCACAACATCAAGGATGGACCAAAGGACAACTTATTCAGAGGATCTCAAGACAAAGAGAATGCCTATGGAATATATATCAGAATACCACAGAATGCTGCATAAATAAGAACGACATCAACAAATCTGTAGATGCCTCTTTGGTGGCTTAAATCTTTCATTTTAGGACTTGAAAGGAATCTTACCAGTACAATCAGTCACAACATGAGCAACTTCTCCAGTAAAAGAAATAGAGACCAAATTCCAAGCACCTGTTCAAAATTTCTGTGGAGCTTTACAACCAGACTGCAATAACAAAGATGGTCTCAGAATTGCCAAGAAGATGGTCTACTCTATCTTTACAGATCTGAAAGGTGATCTCATAACAGCTTTAGATAGTGCAAACACATAGAAATTTCAATACCTACCCAAGTGTCTCTGAGATGAGAGACAAAGCCTTTGAAATCAGATGGGGGAAAACCATTATAAAACAAGAAAACAGAAATTCACACCTTCTTCTATGAACAGGCAATGACATGAAATACACCACACAAATACATCCCTTTTTGAAAACATGAATCTCTCTAAAGCCTGACCAAAAGATTTCAAGACTCTGATATACAAATGGAGGAATACAACTTATGACAATGGAAGTGTATTTTGACATGAGAATTCAAAACCCTCAAGGAATGCAGAAGTATTATTAAAACAGAAGTGTGCATGTTTTCAATGGGGGAAGAAAATAAACTGAGTTAACTGAAGCAGTCTCTACACAGACTCAGACAGAAAAATGCAGTACTGCAAGAACTATATGACTACCATGGGATGGGGAAGAACCCAATCAAAGCACGTATCCAAGAAGAGGGAAGAAGGGAAAGAAAGAAAAGGTTTGTGCTATCATTCTATAATAATAAAAAAGGTATCTTCAGGAACATATTTTTATGTTTTTCTGAAGACGTAAGGAACCCAAGCAGAGATCGGTCTTGATATTACTAAAGAGACTGAAAAGAAAGACGAGTAAGCAAACCAAGCATGAGCTTTGCATGTTAACAGCAAGCCCTATCACCACAGAAAAGTAAAAAAAGAAGAGGGAAAAGACAAACAAATGGCTATTCAAGCATTTTAACAGAACATAAGCTTTTAATTAGGTGAAAAATTCCGGACTACCTAGCAACTACTCCACCACTGAAGTATCCTTAACTTTCAATGTAAACCTGTAGCAAAGGAGATAGTACAAAGCTCTAAGATGCGAAACAAGTTTCATTTTCCCAAGTCACCCATCTTGTAAAAAACTCTCAAGCTACTGAGGGTATAATTTTTATCTTTAGAATCTTTTTTACTTCAAGATGTATTTATAAACACAGCCATGCTGACGTTTCTAGCTGTGGTCAAAGCTAGAATGCTTGAAGAAGTTACCCAACACTGTTACACTAATAGTCCTGAATTACATCTAGGCAAATAGTTAACAGTGCTGTATTTTCAACATGCATTAAAGAACGAACATTCCATCCAACTTTGATACAGTTTTGGCCATGGTTTATTTGCAGCTTTCAAAGGGGTTCAAAGTCTACAGACATTTCTTTTTACACACTCTAACTTAAAATATTTTTTGTTGAGGAAATTTAGTGACAAGAAGTAATAATCTATAAGGACGAGTCATGTCCCTTTCATTGACATCAGCTAGAACGTTTTCAAAGAACACTTTAGTCACAGCTTACTGTTAGCCACTCTGCTGCAAAACATTATTGTATTGTTTTAAATAGAATTAACAACTTCCAGTTCATTGCCCATTAAAAGTTCATCTATGGTGAGTGCTTTAATACAAGGCCACTGGCATTGTGCTTTCATCTTTGAAGACAAGTCCTTGGGTCTGACATTGTACACTCAAAAATCTTAATTACTATAAATTTAATAAATAAACAAAAATAAAGAAAAATAAACAGTAAGTTATTTCACTGCAAAATTTTGCTAACAGCCACACAAACCCACTCCTTGAGTAAATCAACAGGTTCAAGATACCCTTTGCACTGATCCACAGGAAAAAACAAACAAAAAATATCCACAAACAAAAAGGTAAATTGAGCAATTTCAGTAGCAAAGAAATCAAAACCTAAACTGTGACATCCACCTCCCCATCAATCATATTAATTTTCCATTTAAAGAACATTCATAAGGAACATTCTACTGAAGTCAGATTAAAGAAACAAGTGATGTACACACAGTATTAACAAAATTAGACTAAATTTAGAAGTTTGAAGTCTTCATCATTCTTTACAACCAACTTGGGTTCTTGTCTCCACTGACTGAACAGCAGACTTTCTAAAATGCTCAACAGTTGAAGAGCTTGAAATTGCACACCATTCTCACAGCCAGCCATAAATGCAACCAGCACGTCGTTTTGTTGAAAATTGCGCATTCTAAAAGGGTGGTGAGACATTGGAATGGGTTGCCCAGGGAAGTTGTGAATGCTCCATCCCTTGCGGTGTTCAAGACCAGGCTGGACAGAGCCTT
>WTXV02034733.1:9669-23662 GCA_009823435.2 Nymphicus hollandicus | reverse complement strand
ATATACTTATGTCCACTATATACATAATAAAGATATATTGTAAATATTAAAATAAAAAGTCCATACCGTGTCTAATCTGCTACCAGCCATGTGAAATTATGCATGCATATATAAATAAACAGGTATACAAGGAAAGAAAGTTGGTTTTCCAAATACATTCTATGCACATGGATAGCCACTATAAATATATTGGTATGAAGAATTTCGAAGTTTGATAGTATGTATTATCCAGTGAGAAGCATTAGTGTGTACCCTTTGAAAAATCAAAAAAATGTTGGTATAAAACAAAATCTGTAAGCAATAAGATACCAGGGGAGAAAAACCTAACATTTCAAAAGCTCTATGTAATTATATTAACACTAGCTCTGTCCTGTGGAGCTAGTTCTCTTTGACAGCAATACATTGAAATTCATATTGCTTCTGAAATCTTTTTTAACTAAAATTCAAAGATAACTGCAGCATATGTGCTTGCTTGCTGACCTACTGAATGATAAAGACTTGCTTCTACTATCCCTTTAGCTACAGGTACATTTCTTAGTTGTGCTTGTTTAGGCAGGGATGGAGTTACAGCATTCCTGTAAAATATTTCTATTTAGGATTTTCTATTATTCATTATCTTAATTTTTATTAATTTAAAAATCTTCTCTAATAAGCATTTTTCTTGTATTTTCAAGAGGTTTTTGTTACTTTTGTAGAAAACTGGAAGGCACCATAACAATCTATCATTTAAGTGGCAAAGTAAGTAAATTTTTTAAAGCCTTTCAACACAGTTTTGAAAATGTACATGATTTTTCCTTAGAAAAAAAGGCCAAGCATAACATTTTTAAGATCACCTGTATATCCAGAGTTGAAAGGGCTCTAAAAACAAATTTGGGAACTTAGTGCTGTCTGTGCACTTAAGCACAGATAGTCGCATAGATTCTTACTTAGGTATAGTGTTCATTGAATTTTTGGTGACATATTTTAGGTAGATTATTCTAAACTACTTATTGAATATAATATTTTAAAGTGGGTTACTACAGATGCTTTTTGGAAACTGCAGATGTGGTGTCCAGGTCCAATATGTGCAGACAGTCATAGCAAATATGCACACACATGGCCAATTAGAGATCTAGAACTTCATCTAAAGACAGTGGAAGTCAATAGGAATATTTGAACTGATATCAACAGATGTTGGACCAAACATCCAGCTAACTGTCAGAGAGGCAATGCTAACCTTCCTAGAGTACAAATACTCCCCTGCCATCTTAAACAATTATCCTTAAGGACCATAAATTTCACAGTGTAGTTACATATAAATTAAATTAGATTTAAAATTCATCTGGAATCAGTGCTGAATTAGCAAATCTGGATGCTTTGGACAGGCAGCCTGCACAGTGTTGCTCACTTGGATCAATGATGTCTGGTCTGGCCTGTGGCCTGGTTGGACTCACAAGAATTTTGCTGAAGAGAAAGTACCACATAACAAGTAATCAAAACATTGGTATAATTGCCAGATTATGACAGCTTGATGGGAATTTTTTTCTAAGCAATGTTGCCTGTAAGTGTTATTTTATAAGGAAGTCTCTGGAGTCCTTGGTACCTAATGAGCTAGTGCATCTTAAGAGCACAATAAATGTGTAGAACTGAGTAACAATGGGAACTGAAGTTCTCTCAGACAAGGTATATTGGAAACTGCCCTTTTAATGAGCTCTACCATAGTGCAGAAGTTAATCTCACTGAGGAACTTAGTTGTACCCCAGTAGACAAAATCAACATATGGAGGTGTACAGCAGTTTTAGTCAACAGCTGTTTAAGAAATTCTCAGAAGCACAACTGACTTCAAATTTAACACAGGGAGAAGGGGAAAAAATAGCCCAGCTTTTGGTAAACTGTAAATAGCGCATTTAACAAATTAAATGAAATCATTTTTGCTTTTGAATAGACTCAAATATATTGTGTTAAATTTTTGGTTTGAAGAGTTAAATACATTGTTATTATTAACATTTCATTTTTCTAATATTACAAGAAATGTTAATATCTCATAACCACATATAAAGTATGTCCACACAGATTATACCAGGAACAGAAAGAGCATGGTTTGACTACTATTCAAGACTGTTCAAAAGTTTTGAAGCAGCTGTATCTTAACATCATAAATTCCAGATAAACTGTGTACATCCAACAGAATGAGTGAGCTATAAGATTAATACATCTATATAATAGGAAAGGTATATTAAGATTTTGAGTCAATATTATAAAATATTAAACACATATGTGGCTTGAAAGGTGTCACATAGCAAGTTAAATGAGAAATGTAGATTTTCCTGGCAGAAGTGGACAGGCTTTACTTAAGTGTATGAAAGGTTCCTACGAAGGATTTTTTTTTTTTGCACATTTCACATTTTGACTGCATATTTTCCAAATAAAAGAAAGATTATATACAGATATAATAATACATATTTATTCATAGCTACTGAGGAGTTGAAAATTTTCCTTAAGATGTGCTAGAGCTAAATTAAAATCAAATTAAAATATATGTTATATTTTTTTTTATCTTTGGCAAAAATCCTGTACCAAACCAGGTGTCCATGTTTTGAAGAACTGTACTTTACCTGATATTTACACTCCAACCCTGTTCTTCCAAACATTGGCCTAGTGAAATAATTAAGATTCACTATCTGTTGAAATAACAGAAACAGGTAGGTAGCTACTCTTTCGTGTCACATCAGATGTTTTAGGTATGTCTCTGAAGTTTTAAAATGGTACTTTTTAGGTATGCCTCTACAGCTTTCGAATGGTATTTACAAGTAGAAGAAAATAATTGAAATATCTGGAATATAGTCTTTAAGTCGCTACTTTAACAAAATCCCTTACTCCCTTTCCTGTAGGCTGTAAAAATTTTTTATGAGGAAGATGTTAATCTTTTCGTTATACTACTTTCTGAGTAAAAAGAGAAAAATAACAAAAAATAGTGGAAGCTCTTAGGGTTTTGAGGTTTGTTTGGTTTGAATCTAAACCTGGGGTTTTTTTTATGAAACAAATAGACAAATAACAGAAACTGGACAGCTCACTTCTCTCACAGGCTCACTGCAGCATTGTAGGAGAGGTTGTTTCCCAACTAAAGCAGACATAATGCTGTGATAATGTCATGTCAGAATAGTTAAAGAAAAGACAGAGAAGGGAAATAGAAACGAGAAAGAATTATGCAGGGAAATAAGAAGACACATGGGAGAGTCTAACAGGAGGAACAAAAGCTTTAGCCAGTGCTGAAACTCAAAGTTCAGCCCAAGGCAATGTAAGCAAGGACAGTACAGTAGAACAAAGCTGGGGAATCTAGAGATATGTTTGCACTATAAAAGGAGATGTCTTTAATGGATTGATCAGTTGGCTTTAAAATTTGACATGATTTTGATACTGCTGAGTTTATAGCTACTCTAAATCAGTGTTTCTAGACTTTTAAAATTATCAACTCATGTTAAAATAATAAATAATGTTGATAACTTTCTCTAACCTTTTGACTCCTTTTATGGTTGGTTTCTGCCTGCAGGTGAATTTGGCCATTCATGGAGGAAAGGTTACTTAGCATGGATGAAGTGAGAGACCACCCTAGACATTATGAATAATAGACACATGAGATAGTGATTTTCATGTTAATGTTATATCTGACCTACATGCTTTACATAAAATTGTCAGAATGCTCCTGGTCATGAGTCTAGTCATCATACACTTTTCTAAAATATTCTGGCTCTATGGAGGCTTGTCAATTCTGCACATTCAAAGACAGACTGCAGTTTTCTTTGGCACCAGAGCAAAATTGATCAGTGAGGATCTCAAGTGCTTTTAAGAATCAAAATATGTTTGTATTAAACTTTTAACATGGGATTACATTTAGTCTCTAACGATACAGGACTAGGCATATCTCTCATTTGCAGTTTCCCAAATAATATAATGTGTAGACTCCAGTGAGAACTTTTCTACACAGATTCTTATACTTGGTTATTCTGCAATCAGAAAACCATCATCACTAATGAGCATACCTATTTTACATTAAACAACATTTTAATCTCCCATCATGATCTATCTCTCAATTCTGAGTTAACCATTAGTTCTGAACAGAAATATAAAATAAATGTTTTTCAGTTTCATTTAAATAAAGGGGGAAAAATGCTTTCAGTATTTCACGGTGCCCTTAACAGTGCTTTAAATATAGAGGATAGGACAAAAGAGCACAGTCATTTGGAGAGCTTGTTTTGTCTGATTTGATTAAGTAACTGCAGTCCCCACACACAACACATTTTCTAGGAGAAAGTAACACTAAAAGAGGGGATGATGGGGACAGAATAGATGGACAGAGCAGAGTTTATGGCATACATAGGAGAAACCCTAGACTATCATTCCCCATGGCAGACCACAAACCATCTTGAGTCCCTTTCTGTAACACCTTCTGCAGGGAACCCTTACTAAAATGCACTGTGAATTTATCTAAAATGTTCTGCTTGAGTAAGGATTTGGACTGCTCTTTTCAACAGCCACTTTCAGAGATGGCTTGATTAATGGTACTAGCGCTAGCAGAAGAAGATGGCAATGCCCACCTTTTCCTTATGAAAATCCACAATTAGATTTAAAAAAAATATTTGTAGAAAACAAAACAAAACAACAAAATAAAACAAGTGGTACATGTGATGACTGTGGAACTGGCTGACTTGCAGAGGGTCAGCCACCACCAGAGGGTGGTGGCAAACAGCTCCTTTTTGAACTGGTGAACTGTCACTATTGGGGTCTCCCAGGTTATCAATATTGGGCTTAATGCTGTTTAATATCTTTGTAAATGATCTGGAACATAGGATTAAGTGTATCCTGATGAAGTTTGCCAACAATACCAAACTGAGTAGGGAAAACTACCTTGCAAGAAGACTTGGGCAGGCTGGAAGAGTGTGCTAACAAGAATCTTTTGAAGTTCAACAAAGAAAAATGAAAAGTCTTGCACCTGGGAAAACATAATCCAGGAGTGCAGCACAGGCTGGCATATACCCAGCTGGGAAGCAGCTCTAAGGAAAGAAAACTAGGGGTCTTGGTAAACTACAAGCTTAATGTAAGTGAACAGTGCGCAGCTGTGGCAAAAGGCAACAGGTTATATCAATAAGGGCATCACCAGCAAAGATGTCATTATCCCACTCAGTGCTGGTCAGACCACACCTAGAACACTGTGTTCAGTTTTTGTCCCCCTCTATAAAACCAGGAAGAGATTTGGACTGGCTGAAGAGGGTCTAGAGAAGGGTGACAATGATGATCAAAGGACTGGGAAGCCTGCTGTATGAGGAAGGGTTGGGAGAATTGGTTTTGTTCAGCCTTGAGAAAAGAAGGCTTAGGAAAGAACTATCGCCATGTTCCAGTATTTAAAGGGTGGCTACAAAGAAGATGGAGATCTACTTTTTACAAGGATCTCATGGAAAAGACAAGGGGTAATAGGTACAAGTTAATCCTGAGGGCATTCCAATTGGACACAAAAAGAAAATTTTTCACAATGAGAACAATCAGCCACTGGAATAATCACTCTGGGAGAGTAGTGGATTGTCCTGGTTTCAGCTGGGGTAGAATTAATTTTCATTCTAGTAAACTCTACAGTGCTGTCCTGGTTTAACCCCAGCTGGCAACTAAGTACCACACAGCCGCTCACTCACTCACTCCCCTCCACTCCCCAGTGGGATGGGGAGGAGAACTGGAAAAAATGTAAAAACCTATATGTTGAGATAAGAACTGTTTAAAAATTGAAATAAAAATAAATAAATAGAAATATTAATAATAATAGGAGATAAAGACAGATAGAGAGGAAGGAATAAACCCAACCCCCTGAGAAAGAAAACAAGTGATGAACAATACAATTACTCACCACCAGCTGACCGATACCCATCCTGACCAGAGCAGCGATCTGGGCCTTCTGGGTAACTTCCCCCTAGTTTATATACTGAGCATGACATGCTGTGGTATGGAATACCCCTTTGGCTTGTTTGGATCAGGCGTCCTGTCTCTGCTCCCTTCTGGCTTCTTGTGCCCCTTGTCACTGGTGGAGCAGGAGACTGAAAATCCTTGATCAGGGTAAGTGCTGCTCAGCAACAGCTAAAACACTGGTGTGTAATCAGCATTATTCTCATCCTAAATGCAAAACACAGCACTATACCAGCTACTAGGAAGAAAATTGATTCTATCACAGCCAAACCTAGGACATGGATTTCCCAGTGCTGGATATATTTCAGATTCAGCTGGGACATCTTGTCTATACCATGCTTTTTCAAGAAAGGTTGGACCAGACAATCCTTTAGGTCTCTTCCAACCTGTATTCTGTGATTCTATGAAACAATGAAAATTGAGATAGGAGAAGAGAGATGTGTGCACAAGAGAAAAGGAGGAGATGATGGAGAGTATTTTGAATAGTTTGGGTTGGGAAAGCTGAATAAAGTGAAAAAGATAGTAGAAAGAAGGGGGATCATACAAAGCTTTAGGGTCACTAACCTTGGCATAAACACTGAAGAAGGAACACAATAAAGAGGAAAAGATGAATTTCAGAGATATGATAGAAGAAGAGGCAGTAAGACAGATATAGGCTAAAAGTCTGAAATAAAATGAATCAACTGGACTTATAAACACTTATGATAGGATGAGTAAGCCTAATTTATTTACAGAACCAAAAGGGTATATGAAAGGAGAAAAGTAACAAGGGAGCATTGTTTTAAATTGAAATAAAATTCAAGATGTGATAAAAGCAAATGCTCATATACTGATAAAATGGTTTAGAATGCCAATTTGCTTTTTTCAGTTTGAACTCTTAACAGACTGAACTTTTTGCTACATCATTAACCCTTTGAAGAAGCTGAAAAGTTGACACTGAAAAGAAGGTGAATATATTTGAAAATATAGCTATTCTTGAGGACTTGTCAGTTCTATGTAACAGAGTATTTCTAATATATTTGGGATAGTTTTCTCAAAAGTGGTCTGCATTTTTGTTGTCATGCTATTTCTTTTTTGTATCTGCTTTTACAAAAACGTAGTTATTATGAGGTCTGACTTAAAAAACAGTAGGGATCTCTAGTTTTAAAACTCTCCTCAATAGTTTAGTTAGCATCTAGCTCCTAAGCAGCAAACTAGCATGGTGTAACTTTGCTGGTCTGCTCTCATAACTTCTGTACATGTTGACATATTTCAGTCAAATGTGAAAAAAGAAAGGCCACAGAGTTGGGAAGTTTGTGCCAGCTTTGTAAGAGGAAGAGACAACAAAGGGGGAGGCTATGTGTGAGGCCATCCTTATTAAAAAACAGGAAACCCCAAGTCTCTACAAATCCAGGCTTCAAAAGTTCTGCTGCAGTACATCTGTAGAAGTATGTATACATACATAATAAATGAAGAATAATACTTTTTATGTGACAGGTGAATCAATACCCTTGTTAAGATTGAGATCTGTGGCCACACACTGCCGTTCACTAAAATCTTTCCTACTACTTTTTGGGAAACAGTTTATCAGATCTGTGAAACTGTTTGGACAGTCGTACAAGATTCAAGAAGATATTCTTCTAATGTTATCTTCTTTAATTACAGTGAAGTTTCTGCCTCCCTGATCCATCCTGTCTCTGAAGAGTAGTGCGCAGAATTGAATGTCTGCAAGCATTTCTAGGGAAGACCTCTATGAGCACAGCTATCTTCACAACTTTATCCAGCTGGTTCCTTCAAATACAATTGTCACTAAGAATGCGAAAGGGAGGTCAAATTGCTTTATGTATGTGGCCTATATGTGTTAGCTGTAGTGTTTCACTATTTTGTAAGGCTCCCCAGTTGATATGTATACCGTCAAAACTTAAGGCAGGTTTAATAACTTTACTCCGATTCACAGCACCTTTAACTAATGGTACGAATCTCAAAAAAAAAAACAACAAAAACTATTCAACATAGTAAAACATACATAGTAGATGGTGATATAATCTAACAGTGATGTTTCAATCTAAAGTACATGTTCACGGAGGAAAGCCAAATTAAGGACATAGATCCCTCTGGAAGCGTGTAGTTCACTCAGTGCTCTGAATTAGGCAAGTTTCCCATGACTGTCTAATTAGCACCACATCATGAAACATGTGCAAGCACTTCATTTTAAGTTTTGCAATAAGTCTTCCTTCTGAGATTCTAGGGAACATAATTCTCTAGAACTGCAAATATTTTTCTGGAGAAAATACTGTGATGGAGAACAAGACTGTTGTTCGATTTAAATTAATGTAATAATTTTTAACCCTGCTTTTTATGCTCTAAATTTTTAGGATGATACATATCTGTAAGTGGGTATTTGTATATTCAGACTATTAATCTTTCAAAGCTCTCAAATGTCTAGTTCATAAATTACAGAAAAAGCAGTATCAAAGAAAAGGGGAAAAAGCAGAAAGTCTTTGGAAGAAAGGTTTTATATTTTGAATTTTAAAATATACTTCCAAATCAAATGTATTTTATCACCACAAAAACATTTCATCCCGGTTTATTTCATACACTACACTATCAGGTCTGTTAGCAGAATAGGATGCAGATGAAGGAATGAAGGACAGGAATAGAAAAAGCAGTCTGAAGATCAGAAACAAGAGCTCTGAAGTATATTTAAAATACATATATATTACTTTAAATAGTGTAAGATAGAAGTGTAGGTATTCCTAGATTTATTTTTGTATTAAGTGAATATTGACAAGATATTCCTCATATCTGAAGGGCAGAAACCATTTTAATCATAGGGTCATAAATCTTCTATGGTTGTGCTGCATTTTAAGATTATACTATAGTATGCTTCAGTGTACCTCATAATATTTTAGTGGAGTATATCAGTATCATTGATTAGCCACACTTTTCTCAAATTAGGCTTAAGAATGGCTATTTTGTCTTGATGCAGGGCTTTCATGCATGGAAGCTAAACACCAGATGACCATTTAGATACACAGTGACGCTGGAATGCAAATATTTAAATAGACTGATTGATAGAAGAGTGTAAAATAGCAAGTTAAAGAATTTTTTTCCTCTGGTCAACTAGAAGTCTATTAAACATTAATATGTTAATATAAAACCAGCAGATACTGATGTAAACCAGTATAAAACAGACTGGTAGCTGCTGTACAAATATTTTATTATACACTAGTACTGAGAAATTAACATGAATATGTTTTATTGTAACTACCCCAGTCCCACACCAGCTGTGTTCAGCCATCATATAGGCGAGTATAAAATCTAAACTGGATTAATCCAACCAAAGTCAGGGGTGTACAGAAGGTATGGAAGTGGCAACCAGTTTATAGTGGAATGAGACAGAAACATCAAAATGAGTTTAAAAGCACACTTTAATGCAGAAAGATTTATTAAAATGTTAAAAAGGCATTTGACTATGTGGTGGACCAAGTTGTTGCAAGCATGGAGATTGACTGATAGAAATACACTCTTTTTAGTATACAACTAACTCAAATCGATTACCTTGAAATAGGAAGAGAATGTTAAGTATCTTGTTAAAGTAGCTAAGATATCAAGCAGAAGTCAAAGGCAATAGTGACAGTAGTGTGAGGGAAATGGCATAAGGTTATAAATCTGTAAAGGCTGGAAAGGAGGAAAGAAAACATAAAAGCAACCTGAACTGGGGAATGAAGAAGTAAAGAACAAATTTAATGTGTCACCTGCACAATATAAGATAGTTCTCCTAAAAAAGACATATATGTAGAACCTGGAATATATAAAGTTGTGTTTGGGCAATGTCAAATCACAACAGTTTATATTGCACCATTTTTGGTGTGCTTTTTTTTTCTCTTGCAGGTCAGCTCCCCTGACATGTCAAAGAGTCAGGAGCATGGGGAGCTGTACTTGGCTTGCAGTCCCAATGGCAGTCCCTGCACTGTGTGTGCTCCAAGCCGATTTCTTGTGAGGTGCTCTAGAAAATGCACCTTCCCTCTCTCTCCTCCTCAGAACAAAAGCAAACTTTGCTTATTCTATGGGAGAATGCTCATAAGGAGTTCACATTGACTCAGTGGGTGAAGGAAAACAATTATCTTTTTGGGTTTGTTTTGGGAGATCTGTCTGCATGACATATGAGTCCCACCAAGGCTGTCTGCCCCCAGCCAGGACATGGCATCCCCGGGATGTCCAGACACCCTGCAGACTGCTCAGGGCTTCATGATGGAGGGCATTTTGCTGCTCTCCTTGGCTTTAGGGAACAGAATGGATTAAAAAAAACCCAGTCCATTTCTTATAGCCATGTATACCATCAGAACACATTTTGAGTGCTTTTATGAAGTTTATTTATAACAAGAGCTGGATATGTGTTTTCCATTGGAATTTCCCAACAGAAAATACAGCTTCTGGAAAACTGATTTCTGTGAGAAGCTTTTTACAATGCCAAAAAGTATATTATCCTTTCAAAAATTAGCATATGATTCATTTTCATTTTTATTTGAGCCAAAGCAGAGAATTTTAATTCAGTACAATGACTTCAAACTACAGATTGCATTTTCTTATGGTACATGGATTTCCTTATGAGGCAAGTAATCCCACTAGTCCCATCCTTCACATGGGATAGCATCCCTGCAGTGCTTCATCTTCTGTAATGTCACTTAGAGTGCAAAGTTTGATGTTCATACTGTCTCTTAGGGTAAGGAGGGGTGCAGGCGGTCTGGCTCTACAGAATCTATTGCACATTAGGTGCACCACAGGAAAACGAAGTTTCATTTCTTAAGTAAGTAAGTGATTCACATCACAGTGCTTCAGGCCATTCTGACAAATCAGAATGAAACATCGCAGTTTTAGGAATGCAAAAATACTCATTTTCAAAACTGCAGTGAACACTCTGGATCATATGAGACACTATAATACGAAACAATGGTTGTTTTTTTGGGGGGGGGGTTGGTTTTTGGTTTGTATTGTGTTTTCTTTTTTTCTGTAGAACAGTTCAAAATAAACTTTAATTCAGGGTGTAAATGAAATGGTTATCATTGGAATTTGCTGTGGGCTTAAAAGATGTTTTTACTTTTTTAATTCACTTGTATTTTTTGGTCACTTATTATTATTCACCCAGAAAATATTTAATTTCAAGGCTGGTTCACCTTGTTAAACTGTCATGTGAATAAACTGAACTTCTATATGAGGGAAATGAAAACAAACTTTAAAATACATCTGAAATTATTCTGGATATGAGACAAGTTTTTCCAACATTGCTTCATGGGCTTGTTTTAGCAAGAAACCAAAGAAAAGCAGATCAGGTATTAGTTAATGGATTACAGAGATTTAAAAGATTTTAAACACACATCCTGATTGCCCACCATTGTAATTACCATAAAAATACAGGTCATACCCAAATACAGAATTGCTGCGAATGCCAGCTTTCTTGTTCTTGGTTCATTTGAAGGGTTTGGAATATTTTATTTTTTTATTTTTGTTTAAAATGTAGAGATATTTAGAGAAATTAGAAAGCATTAGATTCAGTGAAGAAATGAAATGAAATGAGTTTTTTTGAAAGGAAAGAAAATGTTGCCATAGAGAGTCAAAAATTAATAGTGTAGCAATTCATTTAGGGTAAAAACTGGGATTGTATTTTTGTATTCAGGTTTGTTTCTTTTGTGATGCTATTGTAGTGCCTACTTCTTTTTCCATTTACACTGTGTAATACATTCACATTTAACCTTATTTTAAGCTCTAGCTTGGATTTTAAAACATAGCTTCCAGGTTTATATTAAATTAATATATTTAATACCCTGTGAAGTTCTTTGTCTTGTATTTTTCTGAAAATAGGGATGTTATTTTCTATATAAATCCCCAGCAAGGCAAAAATTACTATTTGATCAACTTGCAAATGCCAGTAGATCTTAGTGAATAAATCAGCTAGTAAAAATATACTTTGCAAGTGTTGAAATGATCTATGAAAAGGTTAAATAATATGTTAAAATTATTTCTAATTCTATACTAGTTCTAAGAGATTTTTTTTTTTTCATATTTAGATCTCAGAAAGTGCTGCCAAATGAAATCTATAGATCAGGACCAAAAGCCAGCTTCTTTCTACTCCATGAATTGTTTAAATAAAACATTTTTGTTCATCAAAAGGCATATTTTCCCATGGCTTAGTTTTATTTAAAGATCTTCTAGTAATTTGCAGTCCCCACTTATAGGTGGTGTCTAACCTTTTTTCCCAGAGAGTATCTCAGCTACTTAGAGAGATTTGGGTGGGAGGGGGTGGAAGGGCAACGTGGAGAAGAGCCACAGAGACTGCATACTCTTCCTGGTGTAATAAAAGAGAAAATTAATTAAAATACACCTGCTGTATGTAGTCTGCCAGAATTTAATTTTATATGAAGTGGCAGATTATTATGGATGAGAATGGCTCTTTTCCTTATCTTTAACTGGGTAAAGCACAAGAATTCAAACCTGTCCATTGTCCTTTAAAGTTCAGAGCCTCACCATTTGTCATAGCCAGATTTAGTAAAGGTGCTGTGTCACAGCACACAGCATTGAGCTTCATTTAGACTCTCAGTTTTAAGGAGCTTCTCAGTTCCTAAAATACAGACAGGCTAAACTGATGTCTCTGTCTTGAAATAGAATGAATGAAAAGGCTCCTTAACTATTCTGAACATGTTATCAGTAACTTCCAGAAAAGAAATCTAAGGATTAATTCATTATTTGATTTTTCTCTTCCTAATACCACACACTTTTCTTACTTGTCTGTTCTGTTCCCTGGAGGCCTGATGACTCTGCTTTTTAGGTTATGCAACAGAAGACTAATATCAGTTTTAACCCCTCTGAGGTTAAAGGTTACCTTTGGCTAAATTCCCTGTGGCATTGATAATCAGTGTGTGCAATTTGTCCAATTTGGCATATACAACAGAAGCTGAGTTTAAAACTTCTCAAGCACAAAGGATAAGGACTGGACAAGGACTAGATAGGACTTTCAAGCACTGTTCACAATCTTCTCCTTAGTGATTTTCCTACTGAAATTCTATTGGCATCAAAAGCAGGAAAATGAAAATCTTTGGAGTATGCTAAATAGTGATCCAGAGGGACCTTGAGAGGCTTGAGAGTTGGGCTAGTGCAAGCCTCATGAAGTTCAAGAAGGCCAAGTACAAGGTCCTGCACCTTGGTTGGGGCATTCCCAAGCACAGCTACAGGCTGGGTGAAGAAGGGATTGAAAGCAGCCCTGAGGAACAGAACTTGGGGGTGTTGGATGATAAAAAGCCCAATATGACTCAGCACTGTGCATTTGCAGCCCAGAAACCAACCCTGGGCTGCATCACAAGGAGTGTGACCAGCAGATCAAGGGACATGATTTCCCCCTCGACTCTGGTCTTATGAGACCCCACCTGGTACTGTGTTCAGTTTTGTGTCTCCAACATGACAGAGATGTGGACCTTCTTGAGCAAGTACAGAGGAAGGCCATGAAGATGACCAGGGGGCTGGAACATCTCTCCTATGGAGACAAGCTGAGGGTTGGGCTTGTTAAGCCTGGAGAAGAGAAGGCTCCAGGGAGACCTTCTTCCAGTACCTAAAAGGGGCCTACAAGAAAGCTGGAGAGGGAATTTTTGCAAAGACATGTAATGATAGGATGAGGGGAAATGACCTTAAACTGAAAGAGGGGAGATTTAGGTTACATATTAGGAAAAAATTCTTTAGTATGAGGATGGTGATGCACAGGCACAGGTTGCCCAGGGAAGTTGTGGATGCCCTATCTCTGGAAGTGTTCAATGCCAGGCTGGATGTGGCTTTGAGCAACCTGGTCTAGCAGAAGGTGTCCCTGCCCATTGCAAGATGATTGGAACTAAATGATCTTTGAGGTTACTTCCAACCCAAACCATTCTATGCTTCCATTCTATGACCAATAGCCAAGTTTATCTAATATCTCAGGAGACTAGAAAAAAAAAGTGATGTGTAATAGAAGGAGGCAGGAAAGGAGACATTAGAAAACCCCTTAGTAGCTTGGTAAATTGTTATTACTTTACATATAAACTTACCAGGCATAATGCAGACT
>WTXV02034732.1:0-12695 GCA_009823435.2 Nymphicus hollandicus | reverse complement strand
TACACTGGCTATTGAGTAGCATCTCCAGTTTTTTCCACTTACCTCAGGTTGTAGAGTGCTTGTGGATGAGCAATCATCAATCTTCAGCTGCAGTAAAAGTTGCTTTCAGTGATGTTCTTATCTCCCCCTCCTTGTTCTGTTTTTCCTATGTTCCCTCACCTGTCCTTCTTCCTCCTTCCTGGAAAACTCCCTTTTCTCATACTCATTGTACCCACAACTGTTGGAACCAAAACAGGTGCTGCTTAGTCTGAGATGGACCAGCTGCTCTAATGTGATGTCATGCCTTTAGTTTTAGTCCATTCACAGGTTACAAGGCAAAATGCAGGAATCAGCTGGGAATTTTCCATGATGGGACAAACGTAAATGATATAATAAAATGTTACTGTAACCCTGTGAAATATTTAAAGGTGGGATCCAGTATGATTAAGGTGTTTTCCCAACCTGAGTGCAAATATGTCTAAGTTTGTTACCTATGACTGGGAAGGAGAGCTAATCCTGTCCTCCTGAAGGAAATACCTTCCATAATCCACGGAGACACCCGAGAAAGGTGAACACCTTTGAAAACCTCCTGGATTATAGGGGTTCCTCTCTCCATTCAAGAAGTGGTGAACTATATTTCACATTCTTTTCTAAGGAAGAGGAATGGCTGAGAAGGACCACATAATGCTGACACAGTGTGTATGGCAATGCATGTCTGTCTGAGACCTAGCAGCAGGAATAAGGAGGACAAACCGGCTTCCACCCTCAACCTCTCTGTGAAAAGTTTGATGCCTATGGATAGTAGGATACCCACTGGCAGAGCTTTCCCTGTAGTCCTTTGGGCCAGTGACTAGGGAGAAAAAGGCCTTGGCAATGGGAGGAGCTGCTGGGCAGTGGCTGGGAGCTTTGCCACTGAACGTTTTCAGTGTGAAAGGAAGGATGTTCTGGCAGTTCACATGTCCCCAAGTGCCAAAACATTGCCCAAGCAATGCTTGCCTAGCTGGCTCATGTGCACTGCCATTGTTCACCCAGCTTCAGCTGCGCTCTTCCCCTTGTTTCCTAGCTGCCTCTTTCCAAGGACTCTGTGGATTGCACTCATTGTCCATACAACCAATTAGGGTGATTGTTGCCATTATTTCAGTGATATCTCACAGAAATAGCATGGTGGTAGGCATGGCTTTCTCATTCCTTCAAAGTCGTCACTGCACCAGCAGAACTTTAGCCCAAAGGTTTTGCTTAAGCATATAAATAATATTTGTAGGTTTGTCCCTCACATTCTTCCAATTTCTTCATTTAAGCTTCCATGTAGGAATGGCGATTATTAATATTAATGTATTTCTTCCTACCTTGATATGCTAATTCTGGTGTGAATGGTAATCAGGAAGCAGCTGAAAAAGATGATTCGATTCTGATATTATTTATGAATCCTGCACTGAAGTACTGGGCTGGTGGTGTGTGACAGTGCCAGTTAAGAGTGTTTTAAGATTAATTGCTCTCTGGAGATATCTTTTTTGCTTTGTTCATTGTATAAAATAATTTAAGATTACTGAATGCCCTATTTATTGCCTTAGTTCGTTGGCTCAAATTAGGTGAAACTGGTTCTTTCTTTCTCACCTCTTTCCCAGCTTTCTAAATAAGGTGCTGAATTCAAGTGCTTCGAATTGTGCTCCTAATAGTCCGACTGACTTCAGTAACTTAGTTAAATAAAGCCAAATGCTTGTAAGAATGATGGATCTTTTATAGTTCTACAGTGTAAACTGAAGAGTTCATTTCTGAGCAAGCTGGATGTTCAAGTTGATTCAGTGTTTAAAGCAGTCACAAAAATAATTTTGTAATATTGGAGAATTAGAGATATGCCTAAAATGAACCTCAGACAGTAAGCCCTCCCCCCAGATGTTGTTTCAGAAAGCTTCATATTTGAAAAATCTGGGGCAGAAGCCTGGATTTTGTCACTCTTCTTGAGCAGAGATCCAAGCAGATGCACTAAACCCAATACCGGCGAAACAGGTTGAAAACCTGTTTGGATTTCAATTTCGCACTGAGATTCTGAGAAGTGTATTCATCTCTGCACAGAATATTAGAGTAAAAATATAGTGTTACAACTGTTTCTCAGCCAATTATTTGTACAAGCTGAAGATCTCCGTATTCTGTTATTAACTTAAGTGGCAGTGGGGACCTACTTTCATCAGCACCAGGACCTAACCAATTTGAAAAGGAAACAATGGCTCAAACCAAACCAGTCACACCAAATTATACCATGATAAATGTTTGAAGTAGCTCGAGCTACTTGTAAATCAGTAAATCTTATCAGCATGGGTAAATCTATCATACACCATACTGCGTCTTTGCTAGGTGTCATACAAATGGTCAGAATTAATGTATTTTTTTTAATTTTTAGCATTTCAATGAAACTGTAAATAACAGGAAGGATTGGAAAAATGTGTAACCCCACTATAACTGATATCCCATGTCACAAGCTGCTCTCCTTTTTTAATGAGTATGAAATGATGTTTGTCATATCGACAAATCTTGACTGCTGAAAGATCAAATGACCTTTGATTGTAAGGGGTTAAAAAGACCAGATGCTCAGAATTGAGTTAATTGTAGATTCACAGTGCTTCAAGCTAAAAGCTGAAAGACTGAGTGTTGTCTTTTCTCATTTGATGTTGCAGGTCACGGAGGTTATGAGCTCTAACTGTGTGAAGGCCCTATAAATATGAAGACTTCTTCCTTTTCACCTATAGTCTTGGTAGCAGAATAACCCACTATGATTATAAATGACAATTTTCTTTTCAAATGGCTAGAAAGACAAGTAGGGCTAAATTTAAAACCCAGATTCAAATATGCCTGGTTTCAAGCTCTTTAACATGGGAACTGTGGGAATTGTATTTAACTGGTGGTAGATGGCACTAAATTAAATAATATCAATTTGGCTCATGAGCTGCAGCATCACCAGATGTACCCATAAAATGCAAACATCATCTTTATTCTGTTTCCCCATCAGCACTGAGTAGGTTAAGAAAGAATATTTGCCTTTATAAAAATTTTCCAGTCCATAAAATGAGAAAAGTTAGTAAAAGTGGTGTAAACCCATAATATCATTAAATATGACTTCTCTACAGTCTCCCAAATAGACTTACTGAAAACATAGCATCACCGTTTTCAAACAGCAGTTTCTGTTTGTGAGATCAGTTGTTTATCTATCTGATTGATTTTATCGTGGGGAGGGGATGGTTTGCCAAATTTGACACATGGTATTTATTCTGTGCCTAGATTAGATGGACCCAAATCATGAGGATGTTGGAAGCTGCAGGATGCAAACCTACTTTTGTGCTTGCTCTTGAGCAGTTGCAAGGAAAATGATATTCACTGAGATTTATTCAGTCTCATTATTGCTATTCCACCCTGCTACAAGGAGGGCCTGAGTAGGAAGGACTCTGAGAACATGAGAGTTTAATATTTCTGGTTCAGGATGTTCAGAGACAATAGAAGAGTGGGACCTCTGCCAGAGATGTCAAGGGGAGAAAGCAGGTCATTGATGCCTTCTATCAAAATGACAACTCCCAGTAGGAGTTCCTCATCAGGGACTGCTTGGGAGCAGTGGAAAGGTAGTTAATTTTGTTGGTGACGGGGGTGATCAGGAGTTGGCATTGTTTCCTTTGCCCCCCCCAACCGTACTGCTGCATGACCTGCTGGTGAGAAATGCACTGTACAAAGACAGAGGCACTGCTGGCATGGTAGGAGTCCTGCAGAAGTTTAGAGATGTCAGGAAAGCACTGACAGCCTGTGCTTTTCAGATTTGGTAACCAGACTATGCATGGCTTGTTTAGCTGTGATTTGAGGGTAGCAGGACTTTACATGCTGGTTTGTGGTGGTGAAGCTAAATATATGCTTGCCACATATTGGTTTGCCTTGCTACTGCTGAAGTTTGTGCATGCTTTATATTATTCTTCTTGTATCAGGAAGCAGATTGTAAGAATTACTTCTGTTGCAACAAAACACACCACTCTTAAAGATGCTATTTTTGCCCTGTCTGGCCCTCAGATTGAGGTGAAGATCACATGTGTTCCTGGTTGACTACTATTTGGGGAACCTGCTCTGTTCTTGTGGACTAAGGTTGGAGGGCTTACCACAGCAGGACCAAGAAGGGAAGTCTGCAGATGAGTTAGCAAGGATCTAAATTACCTCCACATAGTCTACTTTATTCTTTCAGCACATCTTTTATACCATGGTGCTTTGGGGCTATTCCCTACTGCAGGTTATTCCCTGCATTGGTCTTCCGTAAATGTAAGTGTCTAAAAGTTAAGTGTCTAGCCTAAACTAGTTAGACAACTTGCCTCTAGAGTCTATTGCCAGTGGGAGGACAGAGAGAGATGATCCATCTAGCCTATTTTATATAGACAGACTCGACTCTTCGAACCACCTCGTGCTTTTCTTTATGAAAGGATTCGGTGGCTGCATCATTTATAGTTACCAGAGCCTGAGTCTTGGCTTTGCCATCTGTGTTGACTAGACTAAAAAGATGTACTGCCCAACATTTAAACACTCCACACAGATTCAAGTGCCACCGCTGACAGTGGACTCGGAGGTGGTTTGTTGCCATTTTCATGTCAGGGAGTAGTAGCAAAAATAGAATTTAATCTGTAAACTTTTTTCTTAGATGTAATCCAGGTGCGCACATTTAAAGTGCTTTCCAGATTCTGGCCTCGTTGCTGTCTTCATGGGAAATTTTTACACAGCAACTGTTTTCTCCCTAGATACAAAAGGAATGTGTTCTTTGTAACATACGATGACACATTTTGCTAGGGGGACAAAAATGGGTGTTTTACTGGAAAAATACCCTGTTAAGTAACATCCATCTTTCTCTGCAAAATGGGCAGTTATTATGAAGTTATTTCCATGAATGTCCCTGCTATAATGTATTTTCTTTTGCATTTAAACTTGATCAGTAGCTCTTCATTAGTGCTGTTAGATCCTTAGGAAGAGCAATCCATTGTACTAACTGGCTGGGATGCCAGATACAGAAGCTGGCACAGGATGACACTCAGATGGTCACTATCTGCTTACTACACAGCCTGCCAGTGATGGGATTCACCAGGAATATATGAGTTGTTTAACACATCGTTTGAAATGGGCACATCTTTTCTCAGTGCTCGTACCTGTTCCCCTCTGTTCAGGTGAACACTTGCTTTTCACTTTGTCAAAAGTGTGACTGCTCCCTTTGCAAATGTTTATTAGCCCTTTTAAAGCATCTGGTGAAATACCTTATTCTTGGTCATGAGGGATCATGCATTTTTATACAAAGACATGGGGTTTTTGGGTGCTGAATATTCCTAGATTTCAGCATCTACCAATGCTGGAATTATTGAGTGCTTCAATCAAAAAGAAATACAGAAACACAACTTTGATGTAGGCACCAAGAAAAGGATTTATTTTATCTCTAAAAGTCAGATATCCAGTTGAAACTAGCCATCTTTCTTCTTCTCTAATTAACAGAGAGTGATATCACAAATCTTTCTAAGACATTTACCTTAGTGTCGTGTAATTAGATTAGAGGTCTTCAGAATTATCTCTTCCCATTGTTTTCCCCTGGATGTCAGCGGGAAGTCAGATGTTGACATAGAAATTAAGTATCTAAATATCTTTAAGTATTAAGTATTTAAATATCTTTAAATTAAGTATCTAAATATCTTTATGGATCTAGGTTTAAGCTGGAAGATTTTGTTTGATGATGTTTCTGTCTGCTTTTCCTTTTTATTTTATCATCTTACCTTTTATTTTCACAAAGCAGAGGAGAAAAATCTCTGCATAAACCCTTTCCCCGAGAAATATACTACAATCAGCTGAACACCAGTAATTGTGTTATAAATCTTTATGGCCTCAGTTCTAGTCTTTAAAGTATATTTAGAATAGCATATGTAGCTGTATCCCTTCTCCTGCCTTTAAAAATGCTAGGCACACCAATAGAACTGTATGAATAATAAATTATAATACTCTTTATCATCTAAATTGTTATCGTTTAGAATTTTGCTCTCAAGTGTTTCTTCTAGAAATCTATTCAACCCTCCCTGATGACACATTTGGATGAACATTTTTCAACTGTGAATGCCTAAAGTTAGTCATCTAGATCTATATTTAAGCACAAAAATTAATGACCTGATTTTCAGAGTTGCTGATTACTTATTTTGACGCATTGATATGAATTTAATAGCTTAGCTATAGGTGCCAAACTCTTAAGAATGTTATTTTATTCCTGTGCACAACTTGTCTATCAAACTGCAGAACACATGCAGAATTAAATCACTAATGAATGATGACAATATGCCGTATAAAAATAATGTTACATTGATTCATTTATTTGTTTACATGGCTGGGCAGGCTAATTTTATGCACAAAGTCCACAAAAAAAGCTGATTTATAGTGATTTGAACAGAAAAGCACATTTTTCTCCCATTTCACATCAAGACAATGGCGAATTCTCTGTGAAGAAAGCTCATCCTCTGGTTCCTTGTTGTATGCCAAAGGGAAATATAATCTGGAAACATTTTGCTCATTCTATCAGAAAAGCAAAATTAGTTTTCCTGATGAATTCCATTATGTTAAAAATTGAGAAAAACTGGATACTGCACAATAAATTGACACATATTGTAAAACAAAAGCCTTTTGGAAAACATTAAAAGCCATATGTTAATTTTAGAGATATACTGTGTCACTTTGAAATACAGCTTCCTTGTTGTTTGAAGACCCAATTAATTAAAGTGCTTGGCTACTTACATTAATGGGTCATAAGCACTTGCTTAAGGGCATTACTGAATAGGAGCCTGAATAGGAGCCTAATAGCCTGATTTGCCATGACTTGTCTAGCTGAGTTTGAGAAGGTCCCTAAACTACTTTGAGGATGTCCAGGGATATTTAGGGCATAAGGACTGTGGAACTGCAACATGAATGGTGAGATCTAGACTTTAAAGATAAGGGTAATAAATACCCTTTTTTATTGTGTTGTCCTACTCTCTGTTTTTACATTGAATTCTTGACACACACAAGGGCTTTTCTCAAAGAAAGAGATGAAATGAAGATCATCTGCTAGGTTTCTTCATCTTTAAGCTAGTCTCTGGTCCCTGATCCAACAGTGGGGAGATTTCTATGAGCCACAGGGTCAGTGGGTTCAAAATCCCACCTGCTGCACTTAGTTTGCTTGTAAAAACCTGAAGGAGAAGAGCTTGAATCAAAGCAAGCTGGGTGAAACTGCACAGCTCCACCTGACATTATAGTGACAGCAGGTGGTAAATGTGGATGGAAGTGCTTGACTATCGCTGAATAAAGCACACAGTCCCTTCAGCATCAGCAGCTGTGTGATCACTGGGGAGCTGTTTGGTTACATGGGGTTTTTTCACATCTGTCATTTTAACTAAATTGGTGGTCTAAATGAATAGTGTCATGCACAGGAACATTACATGGATTTATGACAGCTGAAATGTATACCACCTAGAGGATTTGGTGTCCGTGAAGCAGTGAATGGATTTCAGAAAGGCATGATTTTCATCTCTGGTAGATATAAGCTTGATCCATTATTCATCATGCTATGCAAAAGAGAATTGCACATTGGGTTCACAGGGCAGTCTTCTGGCATTTCAGAACAAAGAAAAAGGAATTTAAGAGAAAGATTTATATGTTTATGTTGCCTCTGATTATGATGTAAGCAAAAGAAGTCCAATTTCATCCTAATTAGATTATAACAGGTGCAAGCAAATTTAACAGAAGGGAAGCTGTATAATATCTGTACAGCATTTGGTGTGAGTGTAGCAGGGAAATGGGAAGTGTCTCAGTGCTGTTTTCCCCCTCGTGGTCTGACTCCTGCTATGTGTCCTGATGTTCGGTAGTGCTGCTACTGGGCTCAGTGAGGAGCCTTCACCCGGGCTCAGGTAGCGCAGTTGTGTTCAGCTGAACCATTTGGGGAAGTGAGTCCCCTTTGGAGACCCATTTCACACTACAACTTGTCTTCTAAGAGCTGTGTTGCCTCAGGTGTTCCCATTCACCCTGTTGCACACAGTTTCATGCAGCCTTGGGTCCATTGTTGTCACTCACATGGGAGGCTTTGCAGTCATTGTCACTTCTCCACTGCTGGTCCTTCCTCATGCTCTGTTTTGCCCCCTCACCCCAGCCAAAGAGACAGCAAGCAAAGGGTAGCACATCTTCATGCAGACATCACCTCCTCCAGTTATTTAAGCTGAGATACTGAGATGTGAGCAGAGAAGGCTTGAGGAGTGTGACACATTCTGCTGTTTTACTGTGTGGCACTACTAGCAGAGTGGTGAGGTGGACGGACGGTTGGAGACAGAAACCTCTGAAAAGGTCATGCCAAGAAATGCCAGAACTTGCGTATCAGAGATTTAAAGTTGTCTTGCTATGTGCAGATGGAGAGGATTATTCTTCTTTCTCCTCAGATTTGCACTAGTGAAGCTCTATTGACATCCCTCTGTTATAGTTCTGATAGTGAGAACAGAGTCCAGATGGGTAGATACTGAGCAAGGGGTGTAAGAAGATGTTTCACCCCTGTTTTTAAGCAACCTCGGGAGCAATATTACTTCCATTAAAACAGAAAACTAATGAGCTGAAAAACTTTCATTGCATTTTAAAGGAGGGGCAGACTTTCTACTTTCGTTTTGAATTTATAACCTAATATGTAAGAAAGGTGAAGATCTACTTTTTAATTAAACAACTGAAGAGATCAGAACTGAGATCCTGCTTGACTAGGATGTTAATACTGTTCTTTAAAAACTGCTACTAAACCACAAAATCTAGAGGATTAATTTATGATTATTATAGAGAAATTCAAAGAATTATTCATGATGGTGGACTTAATAAATTTTTTGGTGGGCAAAATGAATTATTCTGATGTCATATAGTGTATTTGTGAGAGGAAACAGATCTATTTCGCTGTAAATACATTTCACCATTGCTTTAGACTCCGAGTGAGAACATAATGATAAAGCAGCACAAATACTGTCACAAACTGGCAGAAACCAGCCTGGCAGGAAATTCCAAACCCAATGGCAAACTTCCACATGCTATTGGAAATTAGCTGCTGTTCCGCTAAAACAGTGATTGGGAGTATGTCTTATGGGAGCAGGACTGAGTTTTTAATATGTAGATGTGCAGATGGGTCCTTGTCAAATTTATAGCGTGACACTCATTTACCTTCAGGGAGAAGCTGAAATCCAAACTGTAAAGAAAAAACAGGCTCCACAGGCAGGATCTGTGAAATGAAACCCCATATTTTTTTTTTTTGCAGATACTACTTTTGACTATTCAGAAAGACATGTGAAGAATTGCATTTACAGCAATTGATGGGTAGATAAGTGAACGTTGTAATTCTGGGACTTTTTACAACCTAGATTTTTTCTCTGTTTCTCTTTCCTTTTTACTATAGTTTCCTCTGGTACTACATTCTTACCCGTTTTTGATATGTGTTTTGAGAAATTGCTCCAGATTTGTCTACATAGAAATCTATTAATAACCATGAATTCTCTAGGCAGGTGCTCTAATTCCATCGATAGAGAGGGTTTCTTTTTGAATTAGCTCAAGCTGGACTGGACTTCAGACTCAGCCACTTCTATTTTGTAATCAGAGAGCCTATCCAAAAATTGATTGAGGAAAGACTTATTTTTCTTTAAAGTTGACACTATCTCAGTCTAAATATACTTTGTGGTGTAAACAAGCCCTCGGGAGCTTGCCATGTGTTCTGAATTACATTTGCAAGCTTCTGTGAATACTCCAACTCATGTTCATGTGCAATTCAACCTACAGCAATTCAAGATGTTATCACTTCCACACCTTCTCTGCTATTTATCACAGCCTTCTGTCAGAAGTTCCTGCCAGGGTGCAGATAGCAGACTGGAGCACCTGTTTGTTCAAGTTGTACTGCTACAGTTCAAAGGATACTGTGTTAGCAGAAACCCAGTTTCACTCATGACTACCCTGTACTGTGAGCTGGAATGTGGTTGAGAATGCATGTTCTGTTCCTTTCACTGTTTTGGGGGCTTTGCTGGACGGGAGGTTGGATGCAGCACCATCTTCTGTTGCTGCAGGGAGGCTAACCAGGCACAGAGATTTGTCAGAAGGTGCCTGAGAGGTGGTGTTTCTCAGTAGCTCACCCTGGGGTTTGGGTATTATAGACCCATGTTCTTTTCCCCATCATTCTATTAGTGGCCTTGCTTAGTGTCTGATATTTTTCAATAAAACATGAATTTATATCTTTGCCAAGTAGGATCAAATTTTTCTTGAGATAAACAAGAGAGCTTGTGCAGCCCCTGCATTAGGTTCATTTGAAAGTCATGTTCCTCTGAAAGCCAGTGAGGCTGTTCTGAATTCTGCCAAAAAAATAGCATTCAGGAGAACCGTCTCTTCTCCTTTAACCTTGCTCTCAAAGCAACAGCAACAAAAAATTGTTCTGGTCCTCCTGAGTCTTAAAAAAACATTAAGGCAAGCACCGAGCTCAGACACTTGAAATTTGGCTGTATTACAAAGAACTGAAAATGAGACATTTGCCCTGGTAAATGCCTTAATAGAGGGGTAATTACCTGTGCTTTCTCTGTGACTGGATTAAGCCCTCAGCAGCTGAGGATGGATTGGACTAATAAACTCCAGAGCCTGTAGAATGCTGGCAGTAGTCAACACTGGGGAAAGCAATCAGTGTGCATGTTACAGTGTGAGCATTATTGTAGGAAAGCTTGCCTTGCTCAGCGGTCCCCAGCGCAGGGAAAGGGTGGGCTGCTTGGGCCACTCCATTTGCTTCAGATTCTCTTGCTTCAGTTACCTCAGAATTTGAAAGTGGGTATGTTAATTTCTTCTGAGAAGCAGGCTGAGTTGTCTGATAGTAACTGCAGGTGACACAGACCCTATCTATCTGAGCTTTGTAGAAATCTGGCTTGCCACTATAGTTACAGTTCAGGTCAATCAGCTGCAGAGGACATCTCTGAGTATGACACTTCTTCATGCTGCCCAGTATGCACATTCTCCTGTGGTCCATTTATTTATTTCTAGGTGAGCAAGGCTGCTTTGGCATTGCTTCCAGTTACCATTATGCAAAGTATGTATCTGATCAGAATGGATTATTGTGTCCATTGCAAAGCTCAAAGCACACATGTCCATGTCTACAGGTACAGCAAAATAGAACATTTGAATAGTTCATAAAATCAAATGACAACTTTCTTTTCTACAGTCAAGTGTTATCTGGGTATGAGCTTTCTTTTCACCCTGAGTGATGAATGTAGCTGAAGGGTCTACTCAAGTGAATAGCTGCTCATCTAATTTGTTTGATCATAGTCAAGTCCCTGTGTAGCCTATCTCATATATGAATGCAGCACATCTATGACGCAAAATGTTAGGCTGAAGATACAATGGTCACACCTTGATCCTTGTCATGAAATGAGTCATTTAGGGTCCCTCAAAGAATCACCATCAAAGGTGTTGACAAGAATAGTTTTAATATGAATTTATAAAAGCTCAACTTAACAAAGTTTGATGGCAAGGTTCACTCTATTACTTACTGCATGGATGAAACATACTAAGGAAAATCAAGGTAAAAACAATTTAGAATTATTTACAGAGACCAAAGGCACAAAAGGCTAATGGAGACCCTCCTGTTGAGTCATGAGGTTCAGAGTAGGCCCCCTTGCTTTCTAAACTAGAGGAGCCTAGGTGCATCTAGGTCTAGACTTAGTCTCAGACTTGGTCAACAGTTGATATCTAAAGGGTTACAAGTGTACCAGTTCACCACAAAAAAGGTTTTTACATGGCTTTTGTCTAGCAGCAATCTGTGGTTTTAAGGTGGGTCTTAACACAAAGTGAGTCAATAGGATTTACGATACACTTCCTATATCAGTTTACACGCACACACACATATGCATGAACAAACACAAGGACATATAAAGGTATACCTGTTAAAAATTCCCCTCAAGGTCAGTGAAATATTCATGTCAAATGTCTCAGCATTTCTCAGTGGGTGAGAATGGAGCCTTGAGGAGTGGGGGGACTTCAGCCCAGGTCCCATCATCAGCTTTTGGTGATTGTCTGCTCATACTGCACACTTGAGAGTTTGCGAGCTCTGAGAGGCCTTCCACTCAGAGGGAGATGCAGATTGCAGTCCACTGCGGTCCAGGAGAGCTCAAAGGGTCTCACTTGGGACTACTGCTCATAAGGTTGCAGAATAATCAGCTTTAGCCATTAGTAAATTTCTGTGCTGGCCACAACCCAAGTCAGTAACTACTAGAAATTTTTCAAAACTCTAGTGACAATGGTACTGTTCCACTTGGGCTACGATCAAGGGAAGGAATGTTGTGAGGCTGTCGGGGGATGACTGATTATCCTTCCTCTTGCTTCCCACCTTAGCCAGGGAACAGGAGTCCCTGGTACGATCAGTGCCTTCTTCCTTAGCCATGCAAGAGTTCTTGGTACTGTCAAGGGGCACCTCACTGTGCAACTCAATACACAATGGACAAGCCATAACAGGAATTCCTGAGATCGTAGAGTAACCCAGAATACAGGAAGGATGCACTATCACAGTCCTGGATATATTAATGCTCTGATGATGCAATGTTCCAAGGAGGCTGTGTAGGTAGGTACAGGGTCGTTTTAGTTCTGTGTCCTGGGTTCAGCAGTAGCAGTCATTTTTTTCTCCTTCTCAGTAGCTGGTGCAGTGCTGTGGTTTTGACTTT